>CAUYPK010070772.1:0-43305 GCA_963574355.1 Loris lydekkerianus | reverse complement strand
TGCTATCTGAATTTCAGAATCTCTTGGCATGTCTGGAAAGTTCTCTTTCATAATTTCATGGAGAAGGGCCTCTGTGCCTTGCAAGGCCACTTCATCACTTTCAGGGACTCCAATGAGGTGGATATTAGCCTTCTTTGAATTATCTCAGAGCTCTCTGAGAGAATGATACATTTTTGCTCTCCATGTCTCTTCCTCTTTGAGAGGTTGGGAGTATTCAAAGGCTTTGTCTTCAATGTCAGAAATCCTTTCTTCTGCTTGCTCCACTCTGTTACTGAGTTATTCTACTGTATTTTTCAGATCTTTGAGGGCTGCAAATTCTTGCTTCAGTGCGTCAAAATATTTTGTGGTCTTGTCTTTAAATTCGTTAAATTCCTCAGACAACTTTTGAATTTCTTCTCAAATTTCTAATTCCAACTTTTGAATTACTGCTCGAATTTTAATTCCAAATTTTCCACCATTTTGTTAATCTTGTTCGCAATCCAAATTCTGATTTCAATTTCTGACTTCTCGGCCAGCTGTTTATGAATGGGACCTTCAGTTACATCTGCTATATCTTTCCTTGGGGGAGGGGGGTTGGTCTATTCTGGTTATTCATGTTACCAGAGTTTTTCCACTGATTCCACCCCATGATTGTTTTATACCATTTGATTTTTGCCCTGGAGCTTTGCCGAGGACCCATACAGTGCTATGGCCTGAGAAACTGGGGACGTGTTTGGTTTGGTGTGGCTAAGTGGTTCTGTCTTGTTTTCAGCTGCTTTCTTACCCTAGTGAAACAGTTACTCTGCATTGAAGTCTCAGCTGTGGAGAATACCAGCAATTAAGTCACCCCACCCCTCACAGGCAACGATTGGAAGAGGAAAATTAAATCTTCCTACAACCACACACCCAGGGCACCACCTGAATAGTTCTCAGGTGATTAGCTTAGTTCAAAAGGTCCAGATCAATTATCTCAGTCAGCACCTGTCTCAGGTGGGAGAGTTTAAAAGGTGTCTGGCAATTGAATCACAGGGGTCTGGTGACTACTCTGATATGGCTTGTTCCAGTGCTCCGTGGAGTCAGGAGGACCCACGCAGCAAATAGATCAATCTGAGAAGTTGATGCCTCCTTCCCCATCTCGCACCTCTATCACACCCATTCACTGATAGTTCCGCAGGTGTTTGACCCAGTTGCCTGTAGTGAACAGATACACCAGGGGTTGGCACCTGCCTGAATCACAAGGAAATCTATATCTGCTCAGCCAGGCTGCTGCACTCTTCTTCTATCTATCAGGGGGAGATGATACCTGACAATCGCAGGCACTTGATGGAGGCTGGGGGGTGTTCACTCAGTTCCAGCCCCGCCCCTGATTGATGTTACTGACAGAACAGAACAGAACAACTTTGCGGGAATTTGTTTCTGTCCCTGCTAAATTTCCCTCCAGAAGAGAAGCTGTTTTGAGTTCCCTGCGTCTCAGGCCCTGTCTTTGCTCCTGCAGGTTTGTATTCAGTTGCCTGTCAGTTCTAGCTTCCTGTCTTCCTTTGTCTATAGGCTGACGATCCCCTGAGGGCTGGGTGCATCTTAGGCTTAGTAATGCTGTCCTCTGGGTCAGCCCTGCCCTGGGAACTTCAGGCTCTGTGCCTACATTTCTAGTTCCCATGCTCCACCCAGCCCAGTACCACCTCAGGCAAACCCTTTACTCAAGAAGCCTGCATTTCTGTCCCAGATCTGTTCCGTGGTGGTTGCCACCCGAGTGGATGCCTGGCATCCTCTGGTTGCTCAGGGAGACAGGGGTTTTGGCTTCAGAATATCCTGAAGACAGCTGCTGCTCTGCGCCTCGGGGCACCGCCGCTCTGGTGTGGTTCACTCTCAGCCAACCGTCCTCTTCTCACTCCCATGCCCCAGAGTGAGCACTGACCTAAAGTTTACACCCTGTCCACACTCCTTGAGAAATCACCCAAGAATCTGGACTCCTAGGGGACAGGCCTCCAGAGCTCAGAGTGAGAGTGGAGGGGAGTGTTGGGAGCTCAGAGTTACAGGTAGAGAACATATACAGTTTTATACAGTTTTATGCCTGGAAGGAGAATGCTGTGGCACCCTAGTAGGGGAGGTAGGTGAAGTTTTTAGAGGGTGTCTCCTGTGGAGTATAGTGGGAGGACCTTTGAACTCTGCTTGTTTGTTTGTGAGGCACTCCGAGCCATTTTCATGGAGGAGGGTACTCCCGTCCACTTGGTAATGGATTTTGTACCTTTTGTTTGTATCCTTGGGGTTTCAGCTCACCTCAGTGGGGTTGATGTGCATTCTTCAACCTTCTCTCTTGGTGCAGCTCTAATCCACCAGGTTACTTGCTATATTTCTGTCCTTTAATTCTCCTTCTGGACAGGAGCCTGGTGCGTCCTCCTTCAGGAGACAGGGGTCTGTTGGAGAGGTACGGGCTTCTCAGGTCTGGGATCATCAGGAAGGGGTATCCAGGGTAGGGGGGACCTTAAAGAATGCGCCATCCTGGGGCCTTCTCACTTAGGCAAAGTAGTCCCACGGCTTCTGGAAGGCATCCCGAGAGGGCTGTGGGTGCCGCTCTGCCTCCGAGTCCGAGCTGCTGCACTGGTTCTTTGACTCGTTGACCAGGGATGACTTGACCTCGCCAGGTCCTGCTGCACCGAAGTGCTCCCATCTATTTTTTAGAGACAGGGTCTCACACTTGCTCAGGCTGGTCTTCAACCTGTGAACTTAGGTGAAACATACACCTCAGCTTCCTGGAGTGCTAGGATTACAGCCATGAGCCACCATACCCAGCCTCTTTTTGTGTGTGTGTGTGATTTTAAATAGTGCTGAAATGGGCAGAGCATGGTGGCTCACATCTGTAATCCTAGCACTTTGGAAGGCCGAGCAGGTGGATAGCCTCTGCTCAGATGTTCGAGACCAGCTTAAGCAAGAGAGAGAGTCCGTCTCTAAAAATAGCCAGGCATTGTTATGGGCACCTATAGTCCAAGCTACTTGGGAAGCTAAGGCAAGAGGATCACTTGAGCCCAAGAGTTTGAGGTTACTGTGAGCTATGCCACCATAGCACTTACTCAAGGGTAGCAAAGTAAGACTCTCTCTCTCAAAAAAAAAAAAAATAATAATAATAATAATAATGCTGAACCATATAAAAGTGCATGTCTAATTACAATGTTAAACCTTGTACTAAAATATTTAATGACAATGACATTAAAATATTTAATGACAATAACTATATTGTGTAGTTATGATCTCAAATAATATGGTTACGAAAATGAGAAAGAAAGAGCAAGTGATCATACCTTATCTTCTGCTTTAGGACTTACTGAATAGTTCCAGAAAAGTCACTGAATGTGGTATGTAACTTCTAGTTACAGAGACAGAAAAGTTGGAGATTCATTTGGGGAAAGTCTAATAGGTCGGAAAGTTAATGTTTTCTAAACCATACCTGAAATCCCATCATTCATTACTTCAAGTTGTGAATTTGCATCTCCAAGAATACTTTGTAAAAATATAAATGTCTTTGGGTAAACATGATATTAAGGATGTGTGGCTGGGCGTGGTAACACATACCCATAATCTCAGCATTTGGGGAGGTCAAGGAAAGAGGATCGCATGAGGCCAGGAAGTTCAAGACCAGACTGAGCAACATAATGAGATCCTCATCACTACCAAAAAAAAGTTTGAATATTGGCCATGTGTGGTAGTATGTGTCTGTAGTCCCAGCTACTCAGGAGGCTGAAGGAAGAGGTTTGGTTTGACCCTGAGAACTAGCTGAGCATGAAGGGTTAAACCAATTTTGAGAAGCCTTTGAAGAAAAAATATAGGGAAAGTCTAGGTGGTGGTTTCTCACTGCAATCAGAATCTTAACCTGTTCAAATTGGCTTTGGATAATGAAACAAGCAGTCTTTTTTTAAGTTTAGCATGGAATCTTTGTTTCAAAAAATTTCACCAGTCATGTCAAATTTCAGTTATGGTGTAAATGTAGTGAACTGTGTATTTCAATCAAAATATTTATAGCTTCTAATTCTAGAGGAAATAGAGTTGAAGTAGAAATAATGTATTAACAGGAATTATATTAAAATCATCTATATTTGAAAAACACTAACTTAGGCAATAAGAACAAATATAGCATCAGCTAAATAACAGAGATGAATGAATCAAAATTACTCCCAAGGAGAGAAAACACAGATGTCCTGCTGTGATTGGGGCTATCCAGGGGTCACCTACTGAAAACCTGGATCCAGCCTGCAGGTGAACTAGACCCCTGAGCCCTCATGGCTTAGCCCTCCTCTGCCTTCAAGGACTTGATGTCCTGATTCAGGAGAAGCCCTGATACTCTCGGACTTGCATGCTCAGGGCTGCACGTGGAACAGTAGGGGCCCCTTGAGGAAAGGTAGAGTTTAAACTCTTTTGCCTGCTGTGACCATTTTCTTTGCTTTGCTCATTGAGCTAGGTTTTTCTTGGTCAACAGAGCTGCCAATCAACTTTCCAGTGCTTTTTTTCACGGCTGACAATCTTATCTTTGAAAGGAGGAAGTGGTTCTTTCTGTCCTCTTCCAGTAAGGAGTCGCACTTCTGATGCATATGGTTGGTTTTCATACACTGCAGGACGTTTCTTCTCTATTTTTAAGTGGCAAACTCCTTCCTCAATCCATTATCTGCAGTGTTACAGTCAGTTCTTTTTCTTTTATTTTCTTTCTTTTCTTTATTTTTTTTTTTTTTTTTTTTTTGTAGAGACAGAGTTTCACTTTATTGCCCTTGGTAGCGTGTGGTGGTGTCACACAGCTCACAGCAATCTCCAGCTCTTGGACTTAGGCAATTCTCGTGCCTCAGCCTCCCAAGTAGCTAGGACTACAGGTGCCCACCACAAGGACCAGCTATTTTTTGTGGCAGTTCAGCCAGGGCCGGGTTTGAACCTGCCACCCTCGGCATATGGGGCCGGCACCCTACTCACTGAGCCACAGGTGCCGCCCTACAGTCAGTTCTTGATGAAGCTCAAGAAGTAAAGTTTTAAGTGAAGCTTTTTTGAATCTCATTCCAAGATGTGAATTTTTAGACTGTAAATGTTTGCTCAGGTTGGAGACTTTATTTTACTTCCACTATTCACTTGATTTTCTTGACATCATTTTTACACATGTATATAACTTTTTTGCCTTTTACCCTTTTAAAGAAAAACATCACTGAGTTTCTTCAAATCAACTTTTGATTTTCAGTCTAGGCGATCTCCATTTTCTAATTTACTTCTTTCACACATTTCAAATGACCATCATCCTGGTAATCTTTTGTAAAGAAAGGTTGGCAAGCTGGCCTTTAGTGCAGTTTTGGATATTTTAACAAGCTTTTCTCATCATTTACAACTTGTCTCATCATGTGTCATAGTTGTCAAGCATTTTTTTTCCTATACCTTCAGTCCCACACCCACTCTTTCCATCCACAAGCTCCCTGAAAAAGCAGCTTGTCTTTCTTGAAAATGAATGTTTTTATCCAAAATATCCATGATTTCCCCTGAAGCTGTTCTACATTCTGAGATGCTTTTAACACATTTTTGGCATTAGTTTCTTGGGAGTGACGGATGGGATTTTGATGCTTCTTTGAGTGACTCTGCCCTTGAAGTTGAGCCATCTTTCCTTCATGAAATGAAAAGTTTGGCAGCTCACTTTTTTGTTCCTTTTGGAGAATGACTATGACATCCTCATGTCAAGATGTGAACCTGTTCAGACGTTTATTAAGTCCTGCCAAAAATCTGTCTTTGTAACTTCAGAGGACTGGCGTCCTCTCCAGGTGGCTTTAAGGCTTTATCAACTTGTACAATCAGTCTAATTGATTACACTGACTTTATGATATTCTTCAATCTGAGCAGAAAATCCTTGACAAGCCTTCCTTCTTCTCAAAGTGCACTGGCTCTTTGTTATAATAGTTAGAGCAGCATATCCCAGAGTCCCCCAGAGAGACGCAGAGACTTAGGCTTTGTCTTAATCATTCAATCCCCACCATCAAAGTCCTGCACTGTGGCTCCAAGACCAGCTGACCGGGGAAACATTTGTGTAGCAGTCCACAGGCCCTACATGACTACAAAGGATGCTGCTTCTCTGCCTTGGGCTGCCAGTGTTATGTGGGCTACAAATGACCACAAAAGACTCTGAAGCTGTGGAGCATTCTGCTTCCAGCCCAAACAAGTGGTATCCACTTGTACCCAGGACAGGTTATCAGTGGGTAGGGGCCCAGGTTTTAGAAAATAGTGCTTTCTAACTTTGCTCTGCTCATTGCAAAAGTAGAAAATGGTATTATTAATTCAGTGCATTTGGGCCAGTGCAAAACACTGCTTGCAGACAGAGGAAACCAGCTGTGAACTCTGGCTAATCCCTGCCTGGCCCTGCAGGAAGGCTAAGGGATCAAAGCAGTGCCATGTCGTTACCCATTCTGTGCCCACAGGCATGTCACAGCATAATGGTGGGGCATGCTGCTGTGGAGGACCCCCGCATCCACACCCCTGGGGGAGGTTCATTCTCCTGTGTTCAAGCTTTCTTTGGCAGCAGAAAAACCTGATTCCACCACAAAAGTCAACAGGATCAGCCTCTGCTGAAATTTCCCCAACTTATTTGTGTTTGCTCAGGCCAAGAGGGCAGGATAGAGCCTTGAAAGGCCTCAATAAGAATACAAACTAATGGCCCTGGATTTCAACATTGACTCAGTAATGTCTTAACATTTCCTGGATTTTCTATGGGAGTAGTTGAACCCTTCCAGTCCACACATTCCTGGATGGGGAAGACTCTCCTCCAGTGTTGACTTAGTGATCCAGACCCCTTCCATCATGTGGCTCCCAAGGTTACCCTGCAATTGGTCTCCAATCCATGAAGTCATCTTCAGAAGTGGGACTACCTCTGCAGAGAGGACATGCTATTTTCCTAGCTGAATTTACCACTATTTATTTCCTTAAACATCTCCTTCTCCCCTCCCATCTCACCCCAGACTCTGCCATGCCTGACTCGTCCCCACTGCCTTTACCAGCAGAGACAAGAGAATCGTTGGCAGAGGCTGGCCTGGAGTCCTGAGGGCTCCACATTCAGACCATAATGCCCTTGGGGACAAAGAGGATGGAGGTTCTGAAGAGGCTTGGGGGAAGAGTGGGAAGTGGTCAAATGTCTGATGAAGTGACAGCCATTTCTTATTCATTCAGTCATTTATTATAAAAATGAAATGGTTATTTCAAAGTATCCTATCTCTAAAGGATCCAGTCACGGCAGGGGAACAAAGTAAGTTAGAGAAGAATTTAGTGTCGCTGGTTTGTGACAGAAGATGAGTTGGATTTGCTTTCTGTGGCAGCTGTTACTCAGATCCTGAAAGAAAAGGTCAACTGGACTTCCACTGTAATGAATATGGAACTTTACTTAAAATCATTCCACTAGTAGAGTCATGTGATAGGAGATATGACCATGAAGTCTACTTTGACAGAGACTTGGTGCTAGACATAGAACAGAAACCCAATCGGGTCTTCAGCTGCTATGTTTAGCAGATGGTAAGTGACACTGGGAAAGAAGAAGAAACCATAAACAGAAGTCGTTAAAAGGAGTGAGAAAATTGTGACTTAAGAGACTTTTAGCCGCATGCCCCAGCAGCTGTGTCCAGTCCTCCTCTGTGTTATCTGCATGGTCTATTCTCCAGTATTTTCCAGAAAAGGTCTTATGTTGACTTCAGATTATTGTACTTATTTTTTAAACTCTTGCTGTGGAAGGCTATGAGGACTTCATTTTCTGTAAAGAATTTTTAGAATGCTGGCCCAGGAAGTCTAGTGTTTTGGAGCTTTGAGCTAAGTGGTAATGTAAATATTTGCTGCAGAATAAAAAAGGAAAGGTTAATTCTGGTTGTTGAAGAGAGAGTCAATGGTGGGAGGTGTTTAAAATGTTTTTCATTTTGTTTTGTTTTTGGCCAGGTCTGGGTTTGAACCCTCCACCTCAGGTATCTGGGGGCCGGTGCCCTATTCTTTGAGCCACAGGCATCGCCCCTTTAACATGGTTCTTAAAGAATCCTATAAAATTTTAATGGATAAGGCTAGAAGAGATAAAAATAAGAATATGAAAGCTACAGAAAGAAATCCCATATCCTTTATACCAAACGTTGCTTAAGGATGAGAAATGAGATGTATAATATGAAAGCATACTTTTGAGCCAAAACGTGTAATTACAATTTTATTTAAAAAAACCAAACTTGGGGGCGGCGCCTGTGGCTCAGTGAGTAGGGCACCGGCCCCATATGCCTAGGGTGGCGGGTTCAAATCCAGCCCCGGCCAAACTGCAACAACAACAAAAAATAGCCGGGCGTTGTGGTGGGTGCCTGTAATCCTAGCTACTCAGGAGGCTGAGGCAAGAGAATCACTTAAGCCCAGGAGCTGGAGGTTGCTGTGAGCTATGTGATGCCACGGCACTCTACCAAAGGGCCATGAAGTGAGACTCTGTCTCTATAAAAAAAAACACAAAAAACAAACTTGGCTTGGCGCCCATAGCTCACTGGTTAGGGTGCCGGCCACATATATCAGGGCTGGTAGGTTAGAACCTGGCCGGGGCCTGCTAAACAACAAGGACAACTACAACCAAAAAATAGCTGGGCATTGTGGCAGGCACCTGTAGTCCCAGCTAGTCGAGAGACTGAGGCAAGAGAATCGCTTAAGCCTAAGAGTTTGAGGTTGCTGTGAGCTGTGATGCTACGGCCACCAAAGGCAAGATAGTGAGGGAAAAAAAAAAAAAAAAAGTATAATGTGTATATATGTTTTGTATTTGTATATAGTATCAGGAATTGGTTCTAGTTCTCAAATTATCTTCTCTTCCATGTTCTTATTCTCTTGGCTTGATGTTTCCATTGAATATTTGTTTCAATTATTTTTTTATTTTTTATTTTTTTGCAGTTTTTGACTAGCAGGGTTTGAACTTGCCACCTCCAATATATAGGGATGGTGCCCTACTCCTTTGAGCCACAGGTGCTACCATCTTTCAATTATAGACTAATGTAAGAGAATCCAAGGAAACCTTAAATGAAACTTTCTGGATATGTATCCTATTTAGCTTTTAGTATTTCAAGGATGATTTTCTCATGGTTCCATTTATTAAGTCAATCTGCCAATTTTTTTTTTTTTTTTTTTTTTTTTTTAGAAATATTATAACTATGTTTCCCTTGGTATAGTGCTTTAACACCACAGCTCACAGCAACTTCAAATTCTTGGGCTTAAGCTCCCAAGTAGCTGGAACTATAGGCACCTGCCACAATGACTGGCTTTTTGTAGTTGTTTTTTTTTTTTCCTTTTGAGACAGTTTCACTTTGTCACCCATAGTAGAGTGCAGTGGCATCACAATTCACAGCAACCTCCAACTCTTGGGCTTAAGTAATTCTCTTGCCTCAGCCTCCCACGTAGCTGGGACTACAGGCACCTGCCACAATGCCTGGCTTGTAGTTGTCATTGTTATTTGGCAGGCCCGGGCTGGGTTTGAACCCACCAGCTCCAGTGTATGTGGCTGGAACCCTAGCCGCTGAGCTACAAGCACCGTAGCTATTGGCTACAATCTGCCATTTTTTTAAGGCAATATTTTCATTTCTATGCAGTAAGATAAAGGTACCCTTGCCTGCACCAGGCCTGTTCCCTGAGCAAGACTAGATGAAGTCCCAGGAGGAGTTCTTATTAGCTTGGGACTTACATGACCAGCCAGAGAGAAATTTGAGGTATCTTAGTTATGAAATGAATATTTTTCTTTTTTAAGAAAAGATCTTAATATGGTCCTTGAACTTCCATAATCCTTTTTCAGACTGTTGAATAAAAAAAAAAAAAAAAAAAGTAGCCCACAAAATGGCAAAGCAGCAGGAACCAGGAAGCCCTAGGACCCCAGGTGACAATCAGGAGTTACCCTGCTTGGGAGCACCTCTGCCTCTCATTCCAGAGGAGGGAAAAGGCCTCTGGGTGTTTGTGGGTATTGTTTGCCCTCTCAGGTTTCTGCTGTGGTGGAACATGGCTGTTATTTTTTTCCCCACCTGCTAGGGCAAGGCCATACAATGTTTGCTAATAAAATATCTGGTTATGGATCAGAGAAATGGCCAGTGTAGTACATGATATTCACAGGTTCTGGACTCTGTGACCCATGCACCTCACATGTGATCACACCTGCTATCTGTCATCACCAGGTGGCTCTCCTCACTGCACCTACTCCCTGACCTTACCAAGATGTTGGTTGATAATGCAGATTCCTGGGACCCCATCTGGAACTAGTAAACCAGAATCTTCAGGGAGAAGGGCCTGGAAACCTTCCTTTTGAACCAACACCACAGTTAGTCCACTTCATCCTTATCTTACTTTCTTCAGAGGTCAAGTCTCTATGATGAGCTGCTGTTGCTCATGCTAAATGCTTTGCTTAGAATACCCTTTTGAGAGTTTTCACATGGAAAACAGATTTCCCATCTCCTTTCAAGCTCAGATGTCATTTCCTCTGCAAAATATTCACCACCATCCTTTCCCCTCTGTGATCCTTGCCCACCCAACACACTACAGTTTCCCCCTTTACACACCCTTGGCTCTCATAAACGTAATGGATTGATTTGTCTACGTACTCCTCCTCAGCAACCATCCCAGACTGATTCTCCAAACAGATGAGTTTCTAAACCTCAGAACTGACCTGTGCCTTGTATCTAGTATGCACTTCAAGCTTGAAGGAATATTATTTAAAATTCACCAACCTCATAATTAGTAAATTAAATGTGATTTAATAGCCCATTATTATGTGCTTCCTGAATGTATGGATTTCTATATTTTAAAGAAGCACCTTATTATTATTATTTTTTTTTTTTTTGCAGTTTTCGGCCGGGGCTGGGTTTGAACCTGCCACGTCTGGCATATGGGGCTGGCGCCCTACTCCTTTGAGCCACAGGTACCACCCACAACTAATTATTTTTAAGCATGAAATTTTTTCAAGATGTGAAAAACATAAGCCATGTATTATACGTTGCAGGGCAACCTGAACTATACCATGTTAAATGATCTATAGTATCACAAACAACATTCAATCAAGATTTTAGATGCCTTTGGTCTGACTTCTTATTTAATCAGAACAGTGATTTTATAGGGAACATTTAGATTTTGTACGAGTTTCTACATAATGAGTTTCCCCCTTTTAAGTTACAATAAATAATCTATCCATAAGAGCTTTCAGAATTGTCCTGGATGACATTAAAAAATGAAACTATAACTGAAGTTAAACAGCAAATAAACAACCTGCACCCCACAGTTTCTCTTTTACTCCCATTATTTCTGAGTCACCACCAAGGGATTTCATTAAACGGACAGCATGTCATTGCATTTTGCCAGGACATGTTTATGCTGCTGGAGGCTTTGCCTGATTTATCTTTCAAAGTTCTGCTAAGAAGGGTTTATGAATCGAAAGAAGTATGTGCAGTAATTTTTCTCATGCTTTTAATTTTCCTTTGAAATAACAAAAGCCTCTCATGACTTCATCTGTTTATGCACTTCAGTCAAGGTTCTCAAAATGCTTTATGAGTACAAAGCCATCCCGCATTTGCTCGCTGGCTCAGGTGTGGATGGAATCATCTTTCATAGATGAAAAACAAAAAACAAACAAAAAAATGTCTTAAGTGCTCCAGGATAGCAAATTAAAAAACAAAAAACTAAAAACTAAAAAAATAAATAAATAACAACAAAACTCTTCCTTGGGTTATTCATACATTTATGGACTGTGCTTTCTTTGACAGTAGTTAAGCAGAACTCTAATTTTGAGACTGGACAAGAAAAAAGGCCAGAAATTAATTTCACAGTAAAGCTACAAGTTCTAGTTTTCAAGCTAGTACATGAGAATCTCCTGTCATCTCACCAAATGAGGATCTTTGCAGGGCCTTTATTTCTCTCAAGTTTGATTTCACTGCTTATGACTTGGGTTCTCTTTCTACAGACAGGGAACAGATGTTTGCTTACTTTCCTACAGGGCTGGACAGAATCTAGGCATTAGGGGAGAGCCCAAGTGGTCTGCAAAATTCCATGTGATCTGCTCATTTTTTTAAGCCACTTTTTGGAGGGGAGAAAAAATGCTTATTTTCTGAGTTACCAATGAAGAACTTCCTAACAAAGGTTTTGCCCTAGAGAAACTATTTTTAGCTCCCTATCTATATTCTTACTCCAAATATATTCAACTATTGGGCGGCACCCGTGGCTCCAGGGGTAGGGTGCTGGCCCCATATACCAGGGGTGGTGGGTTAAAGCCCGGCCCCAGCCAAAACTGCAAATATATATATATTCAATTATTATAAAAGCATAAAAAAATGTAAATATAAATTCAATGTAATTTCACAATGATGCTGTAGATTAAGGGCAGGGTTGGAGGTAAAGGGGGGATAAGTCTGAATCAGTAATAAAAAAATTACACTTTAAAGTGCCGTCCTATCACTTTAAAGGAGAACACACCCCCTTTATTCTATTCTTTTAAAAAGATTAAAACAAAAACATCTGTTTCCTGTTGGTGACAGTTACTTGTGGGCTCTGTTCCAGTAACACAGTGGCCTCCTCATGGAGTCTTAAAATACCCTACCACAAGTCCTGTTTTGCTACTGAGTGGAATTTACATGTATTTTATGTCCAAATCTTATTTTATTTGAATCCTGAATTTTAGTACCATGCAATAATTCACACCCGTCTATTAATCACCTATTGCAGTATCCTATGTCCACAGTGTGCAAACTGGACACCCATTATTTCAAATTATGTATGTGAAATTTATCTTCTGGGTATTTTGACTAAATCACTTTTTAGAAGGAATAACAATGGTGAGCCGTGTGGAGCAGGTACACCAGGCCCATCGCATCTTGGGCTGCTGCTTCTACCACTTGCATGAGTCTGGTGAGACAGAACCACCACACAGGTGAAGTGATACAACTTTATTACTCACAGAGAGGCAGCAAAGGGGCAACAAATGCTTCAGACTCCGAGGGAGCCCGTCCCACCGGAGCAGGTGGAGCCTGGTCTGCAGGTGGCTGAGAGCCTTTCAAAGCATGCTCTGCCGTGGGTTTTATTCTTAAGGGACCTGACACACAGGGCTAAAGCATTTCGGGGGCTAGCAGGGACAGGAACAGAGCCCGGGCTATTCTGTCCAGTCCCTTATCTCAGAATGTTCTACAGTTACTCTGAGAACTACACAAGACAAGTCGGGAAGAGCCAGGTCACCAGTGCCAGCTAGGAACTTGTACTACACACATTGCTCGGTCATTAAAAGTGAATTTATAGACTGAATCCATTACTTGCTTCATGCTTCATGTGAAAAATAAAAAAAAAGAACATATAATAGTGTTAGAAAAGATCAGATACAGAATGTTTTATATACTGAGGAATCCTTAACATCACTTGATTTAAATGCTAGAAAATAAACTGACAAAAATATTTAAATTATTTTTGTTGGCTCTGAATTTATTTTAAGACAACTATCTTTTAAAAATTGTATTATTATTATTATTTACACTGTCTGCATTTATTAGGTAAAGTCCCTCTTACAATTGTGCCTTGCTCCCAAAAGGAACACTCTCAGGCCTATAATCCTAGCATTCTGGGAGATCAAGGTGGGTGGATCACCTGAACTCACGTGTTCGAGACCAACCTGAGCAAAAGAGCAAGATCCCTGTCTCTACTAAAAGTTGAAAAGCTAGCCAGGCATTGTGGTGGCTGCCTATAGTCCCTGCTACTTGGGAGGCTGAAACAAGAGGATCACTCAAACCCAGGAGTTTGAGGTTGCTGTGAGCTATGAAAGAACATCACTCAACCCTAGGGTGACTAAGTGAGACTCAGTCTCAAAAACGAAACAAAAGAAAAAGAACTCTACTGTGTCCTGGATGTTACAGCAAGTGCCATCTATGTGTCATTTTATTTAATCCTCATGATTATAAGGGTCATCCCCGTATCACAGGAAAAAATGGACCCATGTCTACTCTAAGTAATGGGTCTGCTACCCAGAGAGGCAGTGGCCAAACTATTTCACTCAAAATAGCTGGAAAGGTACTGGAACACCACTTCCAATCTGTGGGTGATGATTCATGAGAGTTCTGAGAAACCAACTGGAGAATCACCATCAGTATAAAAAATTAATTAGAATGAAATAGTTTAGAAAATAGCTCAGGGCATCACAGAGAGAAAGTATTACTCTGTGAAACTTCTGTTTTAAATATGCACACTTATATGCATGTGTGAACCGACTGACATGAACTGCATTTCTGTAGAGTGCATTTCTCACTCTGGGTTGTGGCTTAAATGTATGAAATATACACTACACCAAACCAAAAGCAACAGCCACCTGATTCTAAAGAACTTTATACTTTACAGTTTAGAAGCTACATGTCATAACTAACATAAGGTGGAAGATATACGTTGGCCCACAGATAAATATTCTATTTTTGTTTAAGTCATGCTAAAAAAAGGAGAAAAACCTTTGTGAGATTAATTCCTCTTCTAGCGGACCGATAGAACTCACAACAAAACCGAACAGAAAACCCACAACAAAAAAATGTGAACACAAAATCTCATTTATTTTTGTCTGAAGCACAAAGGAGCTCACTTAGCACAATAAGCAAATCATACAAATATTGAGAAAAAAATGTCCCCATGAATACACACATATATATTCTTAAGAGCAGCAATCTGAAGTTAACAACAAGGGAAGGTGGTTTTCTCTAAAGAATGCTTTCTGACAGGCTTCTGGGTGGGAAATGGACAAGTAAATCACTGTCAAATAACAGACAAGCTGTAACATCTGTCCCCTGTGTCACTTGAACCCCGTCGGCTGGGAAAGCCATCTCGGAAGTCACATTTACTTCCATCATTGGCCTGGGAAGCTTTTGCATCTACTACATTTGGACTCGATCTACAAACTAACTCCTCAGCTCTCGATCTCACATACTCAGGGCTGTAGGAAGGAAAGGGAAGTGAAAACACGCATGGGGACTGATGTTCGCGTCTTCTAACAATGTCCTTTCGGCATTTGTGCACTTCTCTTCATGCCTTAGTGACATAGTTAAGTGTGAGGTCCCAAGTCCTACCTAAAGTGGCTAATAAATCATAAATTGCAGATACCGTCTTTAAGCCTCAAAACAAAAAGTATAACAATCTGCACAATTTGTAAATAATTTCAAGCCATTGCTCATGGCACCCTTCTTAGTCCACCTTTTAATAAACTCAGAACACTCTTTGTAAAACATGTGAATGTTTCCAGCATCATCAACTTTAAAAACAGACAATGGAAAGATGTTGAATAGGTTCTAGAAGCATCCAAGATCTCTCCCACATGCAGCACAAGGGAGAGATGATACAACATGCCTTCCAGCTTGCCTTTACAGCTTTCCATATGTCTGGTTCTGAGGTGAAAAGAGTTAAAACAGGGAGAGTCTGGTGGAAAGTGAAGATTCCAAATGCACTGCTAGATCTCATATCCATTATGTTTCCTTTCTAAGATCTCAGCTGCTGCTGCCAACAAGGATAGTCAAGGGTACATACACTTCAAAGTTAGCTTAGCAAAACAGGGAGTTCCCTACTGTTTTCTTTCCTTTAACCCACAGAATTCCCACTGAAGTAAAAAAGAGATTCAGCGGGGTTCAGTGCTCACTTTAACTTATAAGACTTCCTCCTGGCATGAGGAAGCTTGTTCCAACACAGCCTCTTTGAGTCTAAAACCTTTGACAATTCAACAAGAATAGAAGCTAAGAGAATGAAGCGGTCTCCTTGGCCTTTTCATCCCAATCTTTTATTTCCCATGTTTTCCTCTTGTTTGAAAATGAAATTCATGGGCAGCACCTGTGGCTCAGTGAGTAGAACGCCAGCCCCATATACTGGAGGTGGTGGGTTCAAACCCACCCCAGGCCAAAAACTACAAAAAAAAAAAAAAAAAAAAAAGAAAAGAAAAGAAAAGAAAGAAAGAAAAGAAAATGAAATTCACCTTAACTGATTGTGTTTTGGTTACCAAACTATTTTGTAAACTTTCGATTGTTGATACTTTTGAATATTTTTTATCTTTTAAAGTATATTCCAATGAAAATACCATGGACATGAGGCAGATGTTGGAGAGTGGGATGAGGAGGCTGGTAAGAAGATTTAATTCTTTCTTTCCTGTCAGAGAGCAAAATATTCAAACACAGAATGACAGAATTGGCTTGGAGACTCTCCACAGTTCGGAAAGTCAACCTCCATTAGGCAAAGGCAACATTTCAAAGCACAGAACATCTGGCCCCATGTATGGCTAATACCTATGGCATTGAAGAAAACCATGTGTGACATTCAGGAACACTGAACTTGGAAAAATAAAACATGTAAGTATTAGTGATACAGGGAGATCAAAGTACATATAAACATTTCATCACATTTTATTTTTACAAGAAAAGATAGCCAGGTCTTGAACATACTACGAGGGGTAAATTTAATGCTGTTTGACAGAACGGTTGCATACGGCCATTCTTCCTGCTTGCGATGCTATATTCATTTATATTTACTGCACATGAATCTAAAATCTAAATGAAGACTGATGTTCAACATCAAACATACACCCTTGAGGAAGGTAAAAGTGTAGGATCTTGCAAAGGCTGAAAGCAGCTGCTGCCTGTTAGTGGATCTTTTCTATTTCATCTCCAGTGCTAAGCCTACTCACTTGGTCAGACACCATGTGATAGAACCAAGTTCTGTTGGCAGGGATTGAGAGGGAGAGCAGAAAAGACCTGCTAGCACTGCAGAGATGGAGAGGGATTTGGCAGGGCATCTTTGACATGGTTCAGGAATTAGAAATAGTGTAAATACGGACTAAGTCTGGAAACTGGATTTACTGAGTTACTTCATATTCCACAAAACAAACTCTGTTGTTTTTTTACAATACAAGACCAAAATGTTGTTCTATCTTTAGGTGTGGTGTATATACAATCAAATCTAAAATGTTTCTACCAGGCCCAAAAAGAAACAAACAAATTAAAAATGGGGTCTGAATTAACATGAATATGTGAAAATAGAACTTATATTACAGAAGGGAGAATTGTGTTCTGTTAATATGGAATTAGCTATACTGCATAAAGTTTCTACTATAAGATAAGCTAAGGAATAATATATTAAGAAAGTTGATTCCTTTTCCTTGTTTGGTTATAGTATTTGGAATTAGATAAGAAAAATATAGGATTTAGGTAATATTTATATCAATACTTCTTAAGGATTTATCAAAACATCATAATTTGATTTTAATTCTAGGTTATGAGAAAGAATATATTAGTTAGGAAGCATAAAAATACTCTTTGCTTTGTTTAATGTTCCTAGATGTCTAGTACAGATTAAGTCCTATTAATACAAACGTTAAATGGGATATCTATGTATTTTTCATGATCCTAAAATTCTAGTGTCTTGAAAATTATAAGGAAATAGACAATTGGATACAATTAGAAAATAGAGCTAAAATAGGCTTAAAGATTTTTCATGTTTCCTTAACAAGATTTATTCTTCATTTTAAAATTCCAGTAGATAGATAAGCAAGTACAACATTTCCAGTGATTATGGGATAATATTTGACTAGAATAGGCCATGTTAGTGGAACCCTTCCTATTAGGGTTAGGAGCCCCTAAATGCCCGGTACTTGCTCCAATTTATGAAGACTCCAGCTATACAAAACTGGAGTATGGAATTTGTTTCTCTTCTAATAAAATGGAAGCAATTATAACATCACACAGTTAAAAATTATGATAATTCTAAAGTGCACAAAAATACAACTATTTATGCCATTTAGTTATATGAATAATGTTCCTAAGAGACTTTAAATCTTTAATACCCAACTTCTGTCAAGCACTTTGAAGCACGAAACTACATTAAGAAAGCATGTGGCATTCAATTTCTGGCATTTATCCCCAAAGAAGGCAAAGCACAACAATAACACATCTCTGAAATGCAAATCCCATTAGGTGCAAATTTCCAAATACAAGGCCGATCTAGAAACATTTTAAAATTCAACAAGTTCTCTTTGTGAATTAGTATGCTCAGTATATAATTTTCAAACACAATCTGAAGTAATTTTCCACCATTTGTGCACAGTCTAACTTTTCTTCTCTCTTAAAAATATACTCACTGATTCAGTTTTCTAATTTTTGCATTTATTAGCTCAAAATACCTAGCCAGATAGGAAGGCATATCTTTTCTTTCCACATTTCCAAATATGAACAAGACTTTACTTGTATCTCATAATAAAACCACCACCAGCAATAGCATTCCCTTCTATTTGAGCTGAAAGTAAATCTGAGCAGCCCAAAAGGGAGAGGGAGG
Source organism: Loris lydekkerianus (assembly GCA_963574355.1). Classification (NCBI taxonomy): domain Eukaryota; kingdom Metazoa; phylum Chordata; class Mammalia; order Primates; family Lorisidae; genus Loris; species Loris lydekkerianus. Next base: position 25,026 of record CAUYPK010070772.1, on the reverse strand, counting down.
TTTTTATGTAATTATGAACCCTCTCAACCAGAGTGAAGAATTAGTGCACTTCCTTCAAACAACGTCAAGTGAATACTGTAACTAGACACAGAAAGAGATAGTCAGCCCAAGAGCAAGGTACTATTTTTTCACTTTCTAACTCCACCTGGGCACAAGGGAAATGTGGAATCACATATCCCAGGATAACTTCGTAGACACCTGAGGGTCTTACACTGAACTGGAAAACGGAACCACCTGCTTTCCGCCCACATAAACTTCCTCAATATTTCGGTCATCTCCTGAAAGAAAAAAAATCAAGCAATCATTTTATAATGTGCTTGAGTGTCAATAATTATTATAATTGCCTTTTAGAGAGATTTCAAAAAACAAACACCAGACACTTCTAAGAAAGACAACAAGCTACCTTTTTCCCTCCTAAGATTGTTTATAACAACCTGGACAGGAAGGCATGATGAATAAAGGATGCTGTGGCTAATTTGAGGGCAGGGCCTGAATTCTGCACCGAAGGCAGAAATCACATAAAGTTGAATCTGTCCTTTCAGCTGAAGTGGTTGATTCGTATCCCAGTCCCAGCTGGAAAAGGAACACTTATCTTTCCACTCCAGAATCACAGTCAGTATGGTGAGATGAATGGGCTGCAGAAATTAAATGCCAAGAGAAAGAACACATGTGTCTCTCTCACCTCAAGTTCACTCAGTATTGAGCTCACGCCATGGAATGAGAGGCAGCGGAGACTCTTCTGCAATGTTCATTCTCTCACCATCAGTGTATAGAACTGGATGTGAGTATGTCATAAACACAAGTGGCAAGACTCCACTATGTGTTTATCACAAAAACAACACAGTGGGGCAGATGGTGGGGCACAGAAGTGTAAAAAGATTGAGCAGAAAGATCTCTTCCCCTTTGGTCTTCCATTCCTGAGCTTAAATTTACAGCTAGAGAGTGATGTGCATTTCAAATGGTACCTCTAAATAGTGTGCCCAAAAGGGGCTTGATGCTGAGCAGTGTTAAAAAAAAAATAAAGACCCAATGCAAATGATTCCGCATAGGGTTTAACACATGAGATGAATACAAAAAGCCATGCCAAAGAGAACAGGGGAAGATTTTATACAGCACAGATACATACGTCTACCTACCTAGATAAAGGAACTTCTGGATGACAGCCTAAAATAGAAAATAAAGGTGGTAAGAAAGAATATAAATTCGTAGCCACTAGTGGTTGGCAAAGTCCAGAAATAAATTTATGATTAATTGTAAAATCTATTAATTAAAAAAAAAAAAGTCTTTAGTTTAAAAACAAAACAAAACAAAAACCTCCCAAGACAAGAAAATAACCCATTGGCAATTAACTAATGTTTAGCCATTGTCTGAAAGCTTTTGGTGTATAACCTTGAAATCAGAGAAATCTGTTATATTGGCTTGGTGCCTGTAGCTCAGTGGTTAGGGTGCCGGCCACTTACACTGGGGCTGGTGGGTCTGAACCCAGCCCAGGCTTGCCAAAGAACAATGACAACTACAACAACAACAACAATAGCCAGGCACCTGTAGTCCCAGCTACGTGGAAGGCTGAGGCAAGAAAATTGCTCAAGCCCAAGAGTTTGAGATTACTGTGAGCTGTGATGACATGGCACTCTACCGAGGGTGACACAGTGAGACTTTGTCCCCCCCCCCAAAAAAAAGAAAGAAAAAGAAAATCTGTTATAAAAATTAATTTAATAAAACAATTCAAATATTTCAAGAAGTGTATGATGTAAGAAAAATGAGTAGATGAATGGGACTGAGCCCGATCCCCAGAAATTCACTTTAATACGAAAGTAAAAGAATAAATAATATGAAATAATGATGGAGTTGGGACACGCTACCCCAAATCAAAAGGAGATCAATCTATCCTGACCTTCCCCCTTACCCTTCTCCCCTGAAGCAGGTCATAAAGTCTAGGAAGACCTATCTGACCTTCCCCTAAAGCAAGTCCAAAGACCCTCATGTGAGATGTACACTTTTTAGAGATGGAAGAGAAAAGCGTGTTTACCTCTGCAGACCCAGGGCACAGAGAAGAATCTCAGCACACAGGCCTTGCTATCTGAACTAGCTCATTACCACTAGATTGCATTCTCTTTGTCTTATAGTATTTCTCTAAGGACTCTTTACTCTTCTTCAAGCCCAGAATAAAAATATTCAAATTCACCTGTTTCTTTAGGTCTTATTAAGGCTTCTGTGTCATATAAAACTGATATTACAGGAATTTATATGTTTTTCTCTTATTAATCTGTCTTTTTTTTTTTTTTTTTTTTTGCAGTTTTTGACTGGGGCTGGGTTTGAACCCACTAACTCTGTCATATGGGGCCAGCACCCTATTCCTTTGAGCCACAGGCACCACCTCCCTAATTTGTCTTTTGTTACAGGAATACCTTATCCTTGAACCTAAACTGGGTAAAGTAAAAGGTATTTTTCCTTCCCTACAATAACAAATGGAACAAACTTCAAACAAGCCAGAATTTTTCTTATAAAAACTTATCCATGTATTATCACATTTACTCTCACAAGAAGATTGATTTATAAATGGCAATAGCTATTTTTTAAGAAATAAAAACATCTTATAAAAGAATTATTATCCAAGTGAGATGAATTAGTTTATTTTATCCCATAGAAAAACATTTTATGATATGAGGAACAAAATTCATTTCCTATAAAGTGAAGAAACTGACATAGTGGTCAAGAGCCTCTGGTGGTCAGAAAGTTCTGGGTTTGAATCCAAACTCCGCCATTAATTACTAGCCAGAAGTCCTTAGGCAAATCACTAAACCTCCCTGCTCTTATAAATGAATGTGACAATAGTAATAGTACCTACCTTTCTTAGAAGATGCTCTGATGATTAAACGAAATTATATATGAAAAGACTAATCCCATACCTACGTGTCAAATAGCAAGTGTTTAGTGAGTGTTAGTTTTATTAGGATTGCTTGTAGCCAATTAGATTCAAGTATACAAACATATTCAAAATACAATTATTTTATTAATATCATTCTTCTTAACATTTCTGTCATAAATTTTTAATAATTATCAAAGGGATCTGCCTTCCCTTTTAAGATTCTCCTGCCTTCTGTTTCACTGTCTGTTTTCATTTCTGCAGGGAAGTATTATGATGACTTCATGAAATAAATGCCTTTCGATTAACTGTCTTTTACTTACCTCAGAAATATCACCAACAAAATCCCCCGGAAATAGGTCAATGGGAGAGTCAGATGCTTTGGGGTTGATCAGAAGGGCATCAAACTCCTTTCCCACTTCAAAGTTTCCAATTTCACTATCCAACCCCAGGGCTATGGAGGTAAGCAAGGGAATAAAACCATCAGTATCACAAGTCAGTAAGACCATGCTAATGTCCCAGTTTGGAGGACATTTCACTGTTCTGCCAACATTTCACTAGGAAAAAATTAGTTATCTTAGTGAGGCAGAAAAGTGATGTTATTTCACCAAGAATTCCACTTATAGAAGGTAGAGTAAGCACAGGAAAGCAAAGCCTGAGAATGAAGCATTCCCCGTGTCACCCTGATCATGAATCTGCCGGCGTCTCTCTTCCTAGTTCAGCTTCATCGGGGTACTTCATAGCCCAGCTGGTCTAAGCTTTCCCTTAATCCCTCTAAGAAAGATGATGATTAACTAACACCTTTCTTCTTTCTCCTTCCTGTTTTGCTCCCAACACTCCAACTCCTTCCTTGTCTTTTTTGTTCATTTTATCCCATGAAATAGCTGACAAGGTTTGTTTTCATGTCAGTGAAATGAGCCTTGAATAAATGAAAAATAACTACCCCCTTGCATGTTTGCCAATGCAGGTGTATTCATCATAAATACTTTAATTTAAATCCTTTAAATAGAAAAACACCTCATTTCAACAGATCCTCATAACTCAAAAGTCCCAACACTTTTGAAAGCAGTCCAATCTCTACAACCTTGAAGGTTTTGTAATTGCCAGGGAAGAATAGTTTTCTAAAAGAGGGTATAAGTCAATTACGGCTATTGACTTCGCCTGTCTGAGCTATAATTCATGCTCCATCATTTTAGATGCCCAGGAAGAACGTCTCTCATTTTTATAATTTTGTTTCAGAAGATGTTGGTAATTGGCTTTCCTGTTCAATGAAAGTACTGAATCTAAAAACTCCTTAAAATCTAGAATCTGAGCCAGCTGTACATGGAGGTCCAAAGGGGAACATGAAAAAAAAGAAGGTTAACTGGAGTACAGAATTATTTCCTTCTACTTTTGCATGTGTTTGTTGCATTCTACCACTGTTAGGAAATAGTCTGATGGGAAAATTATTAAATTAATTATCCCCATTAGGCAATATCTGATACATTATACTTCTATGCATATGTACTGAGAAGTCTTGGCAATTCTCTGAGCATTGACTTAGAAATCTTATTTGTTCTTAAAAGATTATTAAAAGGGCAAATCTGGCTCAGCACCTGTAGCTAAAGCAGCTAATGCGCCAGCTTTATCTTTGAAAGACAGGAGTGTGAAAATAATTGAAAACGTTTAAAGCAGTCAGGTACCTTCTACTAATTGTATGGGAAAGAACTGAAAGTAACAGAATATCACTGGAAATTCTTTCCTCCTCCGCTGATTACACAGTACTTCATTTTGCCCTTGGCAAAGAAGCATGATGAGTATGAGTTTTTAATACTGGATTCAGTGTAAAATTGTCATGTGTTTAATAGACCAGATAACCAGGTATATTTGCCAGGGTCTGGGCAAATTTGGTGAAATATATACACTAACTGTACAGTTCATTAGAAGTTGGAGACCAAAAAAAAGATACAATAGCTTTCAGTGAATTTATAAACTAATATGAACTCAGATTGTTGAAGACAGGCCCAGCTGGGCTAGCAAGCAACTCAAAATGCATTTCAAGAAATGCCGTTTTGCTGCCTTTGGAGCAAATACTGGCCTTTGGAGCAAATACTGGTGAAGATGATTTAGACACATCTTGATCTTCTAGATAGAGCACGGGTTAGAGAGTGAGTGTCCAACCTTCTTTTTTTCTCTGCTGCACTTTGAAAGAATAACAGTTATCTTGAGCTACACAGTAAAAATACAAATACCAACAAAAGCGGAAAAGTGAATGTAAAGGCCATGGCAGAGCTGGAAAAATGCCACAAAGGGATCTGTTCATCCTCTTTCAATCACACTATAGTAGAGGCACAATCTAAAGAGAAGAAATTCCTTAAGAGTTAGCCCAGTGGTCCAAAAAATAGATGTAAAAGCTACGCAGCAAGGTAGAAATTATTTGGTATGGACTCCATGCTGGCTTAATCAGAAACAGGATCCTGATGAAGTAACTCATTGAGCGCCTAGAATTAAAAAAGCAGTATTTAAACACAACTCATCTTCAACATGAAAATAGATGATGGAACCACTTCTTGAACTCACATTCAACCCCAGAAATACAGTGGTGGTGTGGGTGAAGGGGCGTCATACTTACTAAAAGAATGGATGAGTTAAAACCTGGAATTTTAGAAAATGACTTAGGGAAATATGAAAAATATGATCTCTACTAATTTTCTTGACATGTCCCTTGTGGTGTTTATGACGCCCCAGTACACTTAAGGAAGAGCTGGGAAGTGCCTCTTGCCAGAATACTCTTGGCTTCTCTCCCCCTTACTTCCTTTTTTTTTTTGTTGTTGTTGTTGTTGTTGTTGTTGTTGTTGTTGTAGTTTTTGGCTGGGGCTGGGTTTGAACCCACCACCTCCGGAATATGGAGCCAGCACCCTACTCCTTTGAGCCACAGGCACTGCCCTCCCCCTTCCTTTCTAAAACCCAGGGTTTATGCTGTAAATCTACATCTGTATAAATATTGGGCCCTATATCAAAATTTTAAGGTCCAACTAGCTTTCCATGGCTTTATGCTATTTTCACTATCATCTATTCAGATTACACCTTAATTCTAAAGTGATTTCAAATAACCACATTACCAATTTCTATTTTTTCTACAAAATTATAGTTACATGTGATAACTGGGAAAAGCTGATGAATAATATTTGCATGTCAACGAACAATATTTTTGTATCTCTATCATTTTAAAGAGGTTTGAGTAATGAGGGATTTATGTAGGAAGGTAGCATAGTGGAAGGGCAGAAGACAAAAGGCCTTGTGCACCAGATTTTCTGGATTCAAATCAGAGCACACAGTAGCTTGATACCAGTGTATGCTTCACTCTGGTTTCTTGTTTCTAACATGGAATTCAGAACAGTGGTTGTGAGGAGTAAATAACATCCATAAAGTTTGCTGCCTGGTATCTTTCAAGTGGTAACAGCTCAGCAAGTCTTGGCTATTATTTGACTATGATGATTATCACTCAAGCCCATGGGGAACAAGTCACTCAACTAAATGGAAGAACAGATTATTTCATGCATGTGACTAATACCCATTCAAAACTATTTCATAATTGTGCATCAAAACCTATTTTCTAAAGACAGTGACTTCATTGAACAAATGGTTCCTCTACTGCAAGCCTGAACACATACAGTAGACCGTCCACAGTTGACCACCTCCCTACACTGACCACCTCCTTATGTTGACTACCTCTGGATATTGACCAGTTTATTACAGTCCATTGGGGGGTCAATTTATAGTGGGTCTAGTGTACTTTACTGGCTAAGTTTTGGGTATCTTTTGTGAGCTATGACAGCTATGAATATGGGACTCTCCTGAGACCAGCATCATGCACCTTCATGTTGCCCCCCAACAATAGAGATCATCAGCACGGCAGTACATTGTGGGAGAGAAAAATGTAATATCATTACCTTGGCTTCCCCCAAGAGTAGCGAGTCTGAAGACTTCTTTGAGGGTGAGGCTTTTCTCATTCACTTTATTGATTAAAAGGACATTGGAAACCATCACTGCTCTTCTGATTGCATCAAGCATGGAATAGGAATAACCACCAGCCACGTCTGTGGTAGGTAAAATAAAGCCAAAACAGAAACTTGACTATACATGGAATAATAAGTACATAAGGTTGTTTGGGGGACAGATACTCAATTTTAATATACTTAATGAAAAGCTTTTAACCTGCAAATACAGGATAGCCATATAGCAAGATTTAAAGACATTCAAAACCTGTTAGTGTCAAATGTATACCTGTATCTGCAGTTAACCAAACATTAACAACATACTACCACACATTTTCTGACTTAAAGCAGCAGCAATTTCTCCTAGTTTTGAAGGGGAAATCAAAGTGCCACAATCTCTACAAAAGCTCTAGGGAAGAGGCCTTCCTTACTTCTTCCAACTTCGGGTGGGTCCTGGCAATTCTGGATCTGTGACAGTGTAACTCCAATCTCTGCCTCTTCTCCCTGTGTCTTTCACATGTCTCTTCTGTCTCTCACAAGGACACTGGTCACTGGATTTAGTATCCATCGAATTTCAGAACATTCTCATCTTGAGATCCTTGCTTTACTTACCTTTATTTCAAATAAGGTCATATTAACATTAACATCTACTGGAAGGCTAAAGTGCAACCCACTACAATACTCAAATGGTTAATAAAACCAAGAGAAGAAACTCTTTGACTATTCTCTGAACTTTCACAGAAATTGTCTAAAACCTATATATGCCTGCAAAAGTATAAAGATAATTTTTCTATGTAACATAAAACATGTGATCTAAAATAAGCTCACAATTCTATACCCTAAAAATTTATCTTAACTTTATTCCCATCCAGATGAGAATTCTTCTTCCAGATAACGTTTAAGAAGAACATTTAGAATGAACTTATATATTTTGGGAAATTGGTATAATAAGTGAACAATGCTGATATCGAAAGCTTTATATTTTGGCAGGCATCACTACATGACAAATGAGATTTTTAAAGATTTAAATAAAGTTCCTAATCATAAATAAACTACTACTTTTAATAAAAATAAATGTAGTGGCTCCGTACCTGCAGCTCAGTGGTTAAGATGCCACCCATATGCACCAGGGCTGGAGGGTTTGAGCCCAGCCCAGGCCTGCTAAAAACAACAATGACAACTACAACAACAACAAAAATAGCCAGGCGTTGTGGCGGGTGCCTGTGGTCCCAGCTACTTGGGAGGCTGAGATAGGAGAATTGCTTAGGCACAGGAGTTTGAGGTTGCTATGAGCTGTAACACCATGGCACTCTACTGAGGGTGACATAGTGAGACTCTGCCTCAAAAGAAAAAAAAAAAAAAAAAAGGAAAGAATAAATGTAGAAGTTTGTATAAATAATGATGAAAATGAGTTTATATAAATAAATGCCATGTTATTATGTTTTATTAAATGAAAATAAATTTACAGCTAATAAATTATCCTTCATATTTTAAAGGTTCCTTCTGTCATTTCTAGGTAGACATACATAATTGTTAGTACTTATATTGCAAAAAATCAAAGCAATTGCATTTCCCAGATTACAGCTCAATTTTATGTTCAATGATCTTACATGTCCTTAGGTAAATGTGTACAGAACGTCTTTAGAAAATGTTTTTCATTAACCAGAATGGCATTGTCAGAGGATCATCCAGCTCACTAAAAAGTTTTATTACATCTGCTTAAATTATTAATCTGTGTTAAAATGTAGTTAACTAACCATCAAACCTTCATTTTTATCATAGCTAAGAAAAAATACAATTTGGAAATAACGCGCAAGGAGCTTTCAAATATTTTGTCTGCTGCTTCTCTCTCTCTCTCTCTTTTTTTTTTTTTTTTTTTTTCACTTTTTGGTCAGGGCTGGGTTTGAACCCGCCACCTCTGGCATATGCGGCCACCGCCCTACCCCTTTGAGCCACAGGTGCCACCCTTCTCTCTTTATTGATAAAATGTTAAAAGTAAAGGCAGAATAAAAACTCTGTCACTATATGACTCAAAAGCATGGGAAGACTAAAAATATCTCAAAATATGTGTACAAAGACTGAAAGTAGACATAGAAAAGTAAATGCAATGCAGTTAGGTGAATAATAAGTGAACAATGCTGATATAGAAAGCTTTATATTTTAGCAGGCATCACTACATGACAAATGAGATTTTTAAAGATTTAAATAAAGTCCCTAATCATAAATAAACTACTACTTTTAATAAAAAGTGGCTCCATGCCTGTAGCTCAGTGGTTAAGGGGCCAGCCATATGCACCAGGGCTGGAGGGCCTGAGCCCAGCCCAGGCCTGCTTTTATGTGTGAACATAAAAGATTTAAGTACCCACAGTTATAAGAATAAGGTCTGGCTCGACGATGCCTGTAGCTCAGCAGCTAGAGCACCAGCCACATACACTGAATCTGGAGGGTTCAAATCCAGCTCATGTAGGCTGAGGCAAGAGAATTACTTAAGCCCAAGGGTTTGAGGTTACTGTGAGCTGTGACGACACAGTACTCTACAGAGGGCGACAGAGTGAGACTCCATCTCAAAAAAAAAAAAAAGAATAAGGTTTCATGAAATATCACAGAAAGTAGTATTTTCCTCAATACCTATTTAAAATTAACCCAAAGCATAGGAATAGATTAGGAAATAAATCTATGCAATATATTGGGAAAAAATTGAGAGATGCCTTATTATAACATATTGATGATTTTATCATCCTATATTCTTCTGGTTGACAATGTTATGGTAATAAAACAATTGCTAACTGAGGTACAATACTGTGTTGGCCAAAGAATAAACCTTGGGCCACACAAATCACAACTGACTATTACACTATTTGTGTAAGAGTCAAGCTTCTCTTCCAGGGATTTCCACTGTGATGTATTATAACGTGCTGCACCTTGCCCTACTGGATGAGTTTAACGGCTTTCTCTTTCATCTACATGTTTAATGTAGGTGGAATTCGCATGTTATCACATAGCTAGAGGCAGTGTGGTTGGTTGGAAAGAGAAATAATAAATGTCCATATTTTGCAGACCTGGTTTTAAACCACAGATGTGGAACTTTTTGCTTTGTGGGCCTTTGGTCAATTACTTAGCACCTGTGAACCTCAATTTGGCTTTTGTTGGGGTTGTTTTTTGTTTAGCAGGACTGGGTTGGGTTCGAACCCACTACCCCTGCTGCATGGGGCCAGCATGCTAACCAATGAACTATGGATGCCCAGCCAACTTTCTGATAAAATAGAAATAACATCACCTATCTAAACAGTTGCTGAGAAAAATTCAATTACATAACCTAAGTGTTGTTGAGTACCAAAGGGTGGAACCTGTGTGGAAGAGAAAGAAAAAGGGAAGCATTTCTCAGAAAACCTACTCCCCAGTCCTACCCCTTCCCCAACCACCATCATGCTGAAAAAATGCCACCATTTCTTTTATTTACAAGAAAACTTACAAGAGTAAAAACTTAAGCCAGAGGATAATAGAAAGACAATAAGTTATTTCATACCTGTATATTCATTTCTTTTGCATTCATTCACTTATTTAACTCTCATTTAATAAGCACTGTTTGCGTGCTTGACTTTTTAAAGCACACATACATAAAACTTACGGGCCTTCTACGTGAGCAGGGGGAGAAAGAAAAGAAACACATGAGCAGATCCATAGTCACGATAAATTGTGTTTAGTTCAGTGATAGGACATTGGATGGAGGACTCATTTTCACAGGGGAGATCTCTTTAAGGTCAAGGAAGAAAGACCTTTGTAAGGCAATGATGACCTTAAACTGAGACAGAAACGAGAAGACCCAACCATGTAAAGAGAGCCATAAAGGGCATTCCAGACAGAGGAAAACAATATTCATAGGACTTTTGGTAGAAAGGAGTGTGAACCACAGAGAGGAACATAACCTAGCCAGTGAATGCAGGGAGAAACCACCAGTGCAGAATGCGGCTAGAGTAAGTGGGCACCAAGCCTTGCAGAGCTCTGTGGTCCTTGCAGCCAGGCTTATACTTTCAAAGTCCCACCAAAGGGTAATATGATCAGATTTTCACTGGGATTTTTTTGCAAATAGAAGAATGGACTAGAAGGGGATGGATAACGAGACCCACCAGGCAGCTAGTACAGTGGTTCGGGCCAGAAACCACAGCAGCTTGCATTAGGTGGGAGTGGTCGATGAGGGTTAAGAAGTCCAACCTCCTAAGAAATTCCATGTAGTAAGAACAGCATGGTGTCCTTTAGAGTTGGCAGCAGGCCATTGTGTATTACCCACAGGAGAAATGGACAAAGGCCAATGCTATGGAGGGTGGGGCAAAAAGCAGACTGAAGTAGGTGGGGGATGGAAGAAAGCCTAGAAAGTGGTGCAGGATGGGCACCCACTCTCCTAGGAAGCTTCGCCAAGAAGGGAAGCAGACAGGTGAGGCATGAGCCAAGGGGGATAGCACATTAAGAGACAAGCTTTGTTTCATTGCTTCTAAGAATGATCCAATAGGAAGGCTATACTGATGATCCAAGATAGCTCATGGGCAAAGGAAGTGATTAAGATGCTGGGAGAGAAAGAGAATACAGAATCTCAGAGTATTTTGATATTTTTGCCTTTGATCAAAGGAAGAATCATTTCTTTTCTTTTCCTCTAGCAGTGGAAAAGGAGAAAAAATTCCAGCAGATGCAGAAAGGTGTATGAATTCGATGGTGGAAAATTGAAGGAAGGATTTATGAATGTTTCTATTTTCTCAATGATGTGTGAGATGAACCATCAGCTAGAAATGAAGAGGGTACAAATTGGGGGGGAAAGGTTGAGAAGAAATGAGAGAAATTATCTTGGAATAAGGAGATGCACTTATTAAAAAAACATGATTGTCTCTTTTGCTGGTGCTGAGGGCCATTTGGGATTTGAGAGCAAAATTTAAAATGAGATGCCACTGGAGGATTTTCTCAGCATCCTCCATATGGTTAGCTGCAGGCACTGGAAGGGGAATACTGAGATAAATCAGAGGGTAGGCTTTTGCAAGTGAATACAAAGAAAATGAGAGAAATGTGAGAAGTGGGAATATTTCCAAAAGAATGATCACAGGTATACTCTGGTATCTAAGATGGATAAATGAGGGAAATGGATCTTGAGAAAGCACAGAGTCACTAAGATTGGTATCTACAGGAGATTAAAGAACCGCCCTCTTGGGATTAATGGAACACATAAATTAGGATAGGGAACTGTGGCAGAAAAGTGAGACTCTGGCTCCATGTATGCCTTTTTTTTTTTTTTTTAGTTGTTGGGGATTCATTGAGGGTATAAGAAACCAGGTTACACTGATTGCCATTTGTGTAAAGTCAACTTGCTCTATACTTTTAAATTTTCCTGTCATTTTTAGTGTAATGTGCTATGTTTTCTTATTTTTATGTTTTTTTCCTCCATATTTTAAATGGGAAGTATCCTTTTTTTTTTTTGCAGTTTTTTTTGGCTGGGGCTGGGTTTTAACCCACCACCTCTGGCATATGGGGCTGGCACCCTACCCCTTTGAGCCATAGGCGCTGCCTGGAAGTATCCTATTCTTAAAATCTTTTAAATATCTTTCATATTTTCATGTTTTATATTGCAAAGCTAACACTAAAATATGATGGCAATTCCATTTCTTCTGAGACAAGGGATTTTAGATGCTTATACTTTTGCTCTCACTTGCCAAACACCCTTTCATTCTCTCATCCTTACATATAAGCTACCTCTTCCTGGGTTTTGTTAACAGAATCAGAAGCTGGAAGAATTTTTAGTACTTGGAAAATTCTTTTTTGTAGAGAATACATAATGACCTACTTCCACTTAATAAATATATTTTCTCTTCCTTTTTATTTTTGTTTTTGAGACAGAGACTTTGTCACCCTGGGTAAAGTGTAATGAAATCACAGCTCACAGCAACCTCAAACTTTTGGGCTTAAGTGATTCTCTTGCCTCAGCCTCCCAAGTAGCTGGAGCTACAGGCGCCCGCCACAAGGCCCAGCTATTTTTAGAATCCTAGCACTCTGGGAGGCCGAGGTGGGTGAATTGCTTGAGCTCAGGAGTTAGAGACCAGTCTAAGCAAATGAAACCCTGTCTCTACTAAAAACAGAAAAACTAGACAGGTGTAGTGGCAGGTACCTGTAATCCCAGTTACAAGGGAGGCTTAGGCAAGAAGATTGCTCCAGCCCAAGATTTTGAGTTTGCTGTGAACCATGAGACCACAGCACTCTATCCAAGGCAATAGAATGAGACTCCATCTCAAAAAAAAAAAACCAAACAAAAAAAAAAAACAAAGTCATTAATTTAAAAAAATAAAAAGTACCTCTAAAACAATTTAGAAGGTATTATCCTTTATAGCTCAATCTCTAAATAATAAACAGGGATAACGGCTTTCAGGAGGTTAGTGCCATCAATTTTTTTTTTTTTTTTTTAGAGACAGTGTTTCACTTTATTGCCCTTGGTAGAGTGCTGTGGTGTTACAGGTCACAGCAACCTCCAGCTCCTGGGTCTAGGTGATTCTCTTGCCTCGGCCTACCAAATAGCTGGGACTACAGGCGCCCACTGCAATGCCTGGCTATTTTTTTGTTGGAGTTTGGTCGGGGCCGAGCTTGAACCTGCCACCCTCATATACAGGGCCGACTCCCCACCCTCTGAGCCACAGGTGCCGCCCCAAAACTTCTTTCTTTACATACATTTTCTTATTGCTTCCAGCCTCATCATTTTGTTAGATACTCATTATCAAGATATCATTACCAGATAATAAAACTATTTTTTAAAGAAACATACAACTGTCCCCTGCAAATTAGACAGGTTGGAAATTTACAGACTAAACACTCACGTAGGACAGCTTTACAGAGGGAACTACTGACCTGTTCCCAGCCCTATCTTTACTTCATGTTTCAGGACTTCCATCACGTTTAGAAAGCCACTGCTCAGCCTGCAGAGAAAGAAAATCAGAATAAGAAGATCCATGTGTTCCAAAAGAAGAAAGACTAATAATGATGGTGGTATCACTGAAAATTGCGTTTCCCAATACATCATGTCTAATATTGACACAAACACATTAGCCAAATCAGACCATCCCAGTCCTGGAGTAAATGGGATCATTAAAGAACTAACCCTTGGGTTGAGGTTAATCCCAGGAGGGCATAAAGCTGCAAGAGCCAGAAAAAAAAGCAGGGGATTATTTGTATTTTAAAAAATGAAGAAATGAAAACTTGCAATTAGTACAAAAAGTCTTATCTGTCTTTAATATTTGTTAATCAACTCATCCTTCTATGTTAGGAAGTAGACACTCTAAAAGATTCCCTTTTCTCTATGTCTAATGAGTTACCTTGACTGAGGAATGGTCTGCAACCTCAAAAGAATGGGAATTCAAAGGGAAAAGAGGGTACAGGCTGGTAAGTCAGGGCCTGACGGTGCAGATGCTGCCTCTGAAGACAGGAGCAAAAAGGACAGATGATTCCTGGGTGGGATTCCAGACGCCTTGACCCTGAGCTGAACACAGGTGCCACCTTTCTAAGGAGACAAAGGCTAATTAAAGTCATCTTTAGAAGTTCAAGAAAATGCAAAGGTCAAAGTGGTCTCCTCAAGATGCACATAATTGGCTCGGCGCTTGTAGCTCAGTGAGTAGTGCACCGGCCACATACACCGGAGCTGGTGAGTTCAAACCCAGCCTGGGCCTGCTAAACAATGACAACTGCAACCAAAAAATAGCCGGGTGTTGTAGCGGGCACCTATAGTCCTAGCTACCTGGGGGGCGGAGGCAAGAGAATCTCTTAAGCCCAAGAGTTTGAGGTTGCTATGAGCTGTGACACCACAGCACTCTACCAAGGGCGACAAAGTGACACTCTGTCACAAAAAAAAAAAAAAAAAAAAGCACATAATTATAATTTCCAAACCCCCAGGGCACACACAATGAATCTCTCAAAGTTGCAAGAGAAAAAAATAACAACCATTTAAATAGAAATATGTCTGTCACAGCTATGATTTAATTAAAAAAAAAGAGAGAGAGAGAAAGATGTCCTAAAGAAATTTGACTTCAAATCTCAATTTGCAGAAATGGATTATGTTTTAATTCAGAGAATGTTGGGCAATTCACCCAAGGGACATTAAATTCTTCTCCAACTAGGACACTAGGCCATAATTACATGTGATATAAATTTTTTTTATACATTACAATATATAATGAAAGTATATATAAGCTACACAAGAGCAAGATTCTCTGTCATGCGTGATTACTTTACATCTGAAGACTCAAAACCTCTGGAGCCCCTCAAAACACTCCAGAAACAAATCTCTATGGCTCTCAGTGCCCTTCCCATACCACCACTGGCATATACCTTCCTTCATCACAAAGTCCCAGACTACTGACACATCCAGCTACTTGTCCTAGGGGCTTTCTCCAGTGCTACAGCCTGCTCTGCCCTTGCTTCGACATTCCATGGAATTGACACTACTCTCCACCCACACTCAATAACTGATGAGAGTTTGGGTACAACTACTGCAGCCCCTCACTCTTTGCGCAGGATAACGGTAAGGTCTGTTTTGTACAATGGTTCCCTGAGTTCGGTAGGAGGATTAAATTCCAGGAGCCCACAGTGGTGATGTGCTTGATGAGATTCTCTTCACCGACTTCCTTCTCTTCCTTTTCCAACTTCTCCATAGGTGTTTTCTTAGATCACGCCCCAAATAAATTACTTGCACAAGCATCGGCTTGTAACCTAGTACCCATGGACTGGCACCAGGGAATCTATAAATTCCTTGAAAATAAATGCAACATTTTAGTATCTACAAGCCATAACTTCCATCTAATTCACTTATGGATCCACAAACTTTCAAAAGGTTAAGAACCTGTTTAAGCTTTTTATTTATTTATTTATTTTTTGTAGAGACAGGGTCTTACTTATCGCCCTTGGTAGAGTGTCGTGGCATCACTGTCCAGCCTCAGCCTCTTGAGTACCTCTTGGGACTACCAAGCCCAGCTATTTTTTGTTGCAGTTTTGGTCGGGGCCAGGTTTGAACCCACTATCCTTGGTATATGGGGCTGGTGCCCTACCCACTGAGCCACAAGCATTGCCCTGTTTAGACTTTTTAAATAAAACTTCTGTATTTGAGGCATTAGGACAAGATAAGGTCCGCCTGGGTACCCCTGTGTGAGTTGGCATCTTGCCAGATCCAGCAGGATGACGTGCATGGTCAATTAAGTTCACAAACTCATCCTAGAAAATTTCCTCCATACTTCATTCCTGAACATCACTACAATCACCTCCCAAGTACTCCCCATAGAAAGGTACGCACCAATGCCAGTGCCAGAACACCCTTCCAAGCACTTTTTTCTAGGACGAGTTCATGAACTTAATTGTCAGATCTTGTAAAATGATGGTTCTGATGGCTATTCCATCAGGGTTGGAGCCCCTAGAGTTGGTACAGAGCTTCCCAAGGGGAGGACTTCAAAGGTGACCATGATGATAATCAGCAAGGAGGTAGGTAGCACTTTTTCTAGGATGAGTTCATGAACTTAATTGTCCTAATTATCTGACCTCAGAAACCACAAGGGACTGGTTTCTGGGACACTGCACTTCCTTCTAACACCAGAGCAAAAGCAGTATCGAGACTCAGTACCCTCTCCTGAAAGACCTGGCTGGAACATGGTTTCTTTTCAGTCCCTTAGCGGTAAATCTGAAAGCTATTAGTTTTCTATTATATTTCCTATTATCCTCTTTTTGTGCAAATTCAAATCAGATTTTAGGATCTAAAATGCATACTCTACAAAAAATGCCCTCTTTAGTAGCCTCCTTTCTTCTACCACAGCACAAGTAAATGTCTATTTCCTGCCCCGATCAAACACAGTTACAGAGGAGGGACCTTGAAGGAAGGACCGAGAAAACAAAGGTGTCTGGTTGCTAATCTGTACCACAAACATCCACAATCTCCCAAGCAATTATTGCCTACTTACGATAAATTAGAATTGGGGCAATGGGAGATGGATGCTCCTCGTTCATGGAAGATGTCCAGTTCTTCTGCAGAAAGGTAGCAGCCATGTGCCATCACCGTCTGGAAAGAAGAGTGTCCTACATGGAGTTTACCACTCACAAATGCTTAAGTTAGTGTTCACAAGATAGAGTCTGTGACTGGGCTGTTACCATCTTTACAAAAACATTTGTGATTACCTGCATGCACAAAGTCATTGGGTAAAAATTATACCTCAGAAAAGGCCTCCAAAAACATTGCGTTGCAAAAGTCTCAACAAATGTGTGGCTCTTACTTATTTTCATTTTGTTGATCCATAAAATGATGAGGGTTGATCCAGGCACAGTGTAGGCTATCCATTCTGTTTGAAGAAACTACCATTCTAACATGTTTACTTTAGAAAACTCTCAAGTTACTTTCTTTTTTAAGTCTACATGGTGAGCTACTGGTAGGACTATGTTTATTTCTATTCTAATCGAACTTTCTAGAAGTAAGCTTCTTTTTTCAGTACATAGAAGCTGTGAGAATGATCCTGTAAAACATTGTTCTTTCTTTTCTTTTCTTTTCTTTTTTTTTTTTTTTTTTACAGACAGGGTCCTACTCTGTCGCCCTCGGTAGAGTGCCGTAGCATCACAGCTCACAGCAACCTCCAGCTCTTGGGCTTAGGCGATTCTCTTGCCTCAGCCTCCGGAGTATCTGGGACTACAGATGCCCACCACAACACCCGGTTATTTTTTGTTGCAGTTTGACCAGGGCCGGCTTGGAACCTGCCACCCTTGACATATGGGGCCAGCACCCTACTCACTGAGCCACAGGCACTGCCCTGTTCTTTATTTCTGATACTAATTTTAATATAGATACTAATGGTCTTGATGCATACAACCAAGTAAGCTTTAACTGACCTATGTGTATACATTTATAAGAATTAAGAAATGTAGTACCTTCTACGCATTGAGAAGATAAAATAGACATAAAAAAATCAGGCACTGTATACATGAGACCTCTCTAAACATTTAGTCTTAGCAATCTTGGTTTTCTTAAGTAAGACTTTACTCGTTCAAAATTCTTTTTCACTTAGTATAAAAACTGTAGCTTTCTCCTTTGGGAGGAAAGGTCCAGTGACCACAGAATTATTATTAAAATAAAATATTACCAATATGTGTGCAAATAAAATTAACACACAAATAGAAGGTTAATTTATTAATCATATGGAAATATATGCAAAAGGAAATAAATTACAAAGTAGCATTTACTTGATTTATGCACAGTATTAACCTTTCAAGTCAATAATATTCATATCTTCATTCACATAGTCACTAAGAAATTATTTGCTGCAGTAAACTCTCCACAAAGTTTGTAGATTTCATCGAAGGCCAAGACCAAGGGCTACATTATTGTAATGAGGTCTCTCTTCATTTGTATTAATTTTAATTAATTATAAAAGTAATACTCAATTCCTTAAAAAGCAATCTTAGAGTGTTTAAAAATAAAAAGTAGGAAGTCCTTCTGCTTTCTTCCTTAAGGAAAGTAATTTTCAATACTTACTGTGTCTTTCAGACCATCTTTCCTAGGTGTATACGTACACATATATACATATATATCAAATAATACTGCACATTCTTCCTTGTAAGCCTGTATACCTATTTCTTTGTGAATGCTGAATAAAACTCTAATCTTGCCTGCTCCATAATTTAATGACCCCCACTGGTAGCCATTTTTTAACTTTTAGATGTAATTAACATCCCTGTTTACAGTTGCTTATAGAATGGATCCTTCAAAGTGCATTTGCTGACTCAAAGGAATGCACAGTTACATTCTAATGAATACTGTCAAAATGTCCTTGGACCAAACGACACTGTCACTCTCAATGAAGTCTTTAGATTTACTGACTGCAATGAAACTGCAGGCAGATTTTCAACTACCCCCACATATGTGCATACCCACTCTAGGTTTACTCTAGTTTGGGAAATGTATGCGTGTGACAGAAGTCTTAAGATTACCACTTAGATGTTAACATGTAAACAATACGCCCAACTTTACATAGATTATATTACAATAAACCTTATTTACCTTGTTTGTCAGAAGATTGTTTTTATCATACACATCTGTGTAGTTTTTATAACTGGGGTATAATTTTTTCACAGCTTCAACTTCATCACGAGTTTCACTTATATGGCTCTATAAGAAAAGAATATTTTCAATTTGTTTCTGTAAAACATTACTAAAAATATGATACTTCCTATATTAAAATGGTTTGGATGGTTTCTACTTGCCTATAGAAAAACAATGAAGATTGTACATGTGTTTTATTTAAAACAATTACATTCATCACATATATGACAAAGAAAGTGAGTATCATAACATGTAGTGTATGCACATGTGTGTGCATAATCTCAAGGCAAACTTTTTCAGCAAATATTCTTCAATTTCAAACTATGGCAAGAACACATAGTACTCATTGAAGAGTCAAGAATCTTGCTATTTGGTGAGAGTTTGCTATTTCGAGAGTTTGCTATTTCAAGATTTTGGTGTCCATAACAAACAAACAGCATAGTTCATTCATAAAAATGCTGGAATTTGAGTAAAGAGAGCTGAGTTTTAGTCTAAGCTCTGATCCTAGTCATATGTCTTATGGAAAGTGAGTTCTTATTTTTTTGGATCACAATTTTCTCATTTCTCAGATAACAGGGTTGGGGCTAGATGAATGATTTTCCAAATTCTTTTAACCTTGACTATGTCATGCGTATGAAAATTCAAAGAAATTCAATATATGAGGAGCGTAAACAAGTTGTCCCTCAGGATAAAGCAGCACTGGGACTCTGGGACCCTGTCCCCAATCTGTCCCCTTTGTTGGCTTCCATAATGAGTTATTCTGCAGAAAACAGTCAAAAAATAACTGAACTAGACATTCCAATAGTCATTGAGGAAGAGTCTTTAAGACAAATCCACAAGCAAGCAAAGCAAAGAGAGCCTTAAGCCCCCACACCAATCTTTCTCCAGGGCCCCTCAGAGGTCGTACTAGTATCTCCAAGAATGGACACTCTATTGTTCTCTCTCCATGAGGTAGATTATACATAGACAAATTTTAAAAGGACAAAAGTAGCATGTTCTGAAAACAAAAGTTCCACTTAGACCATAAGCTGTATCCCTGGCCTTGAGGAAATCCCAGACCACAGCAGCAGAAGAAAGGGCAACCAAGTGCTTCATGTCCTTTTGATAAATATAAATACATGTCCATTGACACATAATCCTCCAGCAAGGACAGACTCGATTTTATTGTTTGTCCTTTCCTTTTATGTTTCATGTTTATCTCTTGAGCAAGAAACTCTATTTCCAAAACAGAAACATGATCTAAGTTTTGAATTTTATTTCCAACAAAGAAATGTGTGGTATTGAATTAAAAATTCAAGTATTATAGGTGACCAAAAAAAAAAAAAAAAAAAAAAAACAATGAGGAAGAATAGTTAATGGGTCCTAAAAAGATAAGATTAAAAAAGAAAACCAAAAATAAAAAAATACAACATCCTACAAAATGGTAAAGAATCAATGTGTAGCCTTTACCCTGACTTGCTATTTCTTTTAAGACAGTCAACTCCTAAGAAGAAATTTTAGTACAGTATGCAATTAAATTTGGATAGGGGGAGGGGAGCTCCCAATTTTAACTTAGTTATAAGCTTTAAAAAGTGCTTTATTCCTAAATTGCAACAAGTTAATGACAAAGTAAAATATACCTTTTTGTTTCTGATTTTAAATTAAGAAACTGAGAACAAAAGGTCTTTTGAATGCATTTTTTGCAAGGTGGAAATTAGGTTCTTTTTGCTTTTCGAATAATAGCTGGTTCCTCCAAGAAGGAAGGTAGAGAACGCGAGAAAATATCACAGAAAAGGGATGTAGGAAAGAAATGTATTAAATGCATCCTATGGAGAATAGGTCAACAGTCTGTGGGTGATCTTGCTATTACTCATGTAGATGTCCTCATCTCTTGAAGACTGATCACAGAATGTAGAGAATAAAAGGAACATCAAGTTTCTTATCTGCAACATTAAAAATTGAGTTAGGTGACATCTGTAGGAGCCCTTCCTCCCCTTAGACGCTTCAGGAGATTTCCAAAAATAAAAAAAATAATAAAATAAATTAAAAACAAATTAGAGATTACTCAGTAGAACTGAAGATTACTACAGATTGTAATTTAGGGTACTCAGAAATCTGGCAGATCTAAAAAGAGGAGCAAACAGAATAACACACACCTGAATGTGCAAATCACGAGTCTTCGCAATGTTGCCAAGTTCACTCATCAAAGTCTCAGAGCAAGAAAGGGAAAACCGTGGTGTCACTATGGGCTTGACTCTGGAATACTGGAGATAATAAAAAACAATTGATAAGGAAACGATGGCTATGATAAACATGATGTGTACCTCAAAATGTCTGCCATGCAGCAAAAAGATTTTATGTCTTCATTTGGGGGAGGAGTTTCCCATTCTATGAGTTGGTAGAAGTGCTGGATTTCAGGGAAACAGCTCACAGCTCAGAATAAAAAAAGTAGTACAGTATATTCTGAAACACCAAGTTCAACAGAAGACCCTGCCCCAAATGACACTCCTCTCTCCCTACCTTAAGGTCTTTATGAAGGAGTAGTTTGAAAAGAAAGTGCTGGGGAGACTAGTATTCCCCTTTCCAACATTTGTGCAAAGGGAATGTGCTGGCCAAAGCCTCCTTGGGAACTATTCAGTAATAGGATCAGCTCTGATGCCACCTGAGGTGAATGGCCAGGCAAGGGAAAAGGACTCATAGAGGGGCAGTGAGGATAAGGACCTATGAAGTTCCAGCCAGGACTCTTAAGGTTATATTGAAGGAAGTTCTGAGGTTTCCTGTAGTTCTCAATCACACCTCAAAAGAGGGTAAGAAAAGGGTCAGGCTTCTCAATCTAAGAACTCACCCCGTGGAGCTATGGACCAGTCTGCTGGGGGGTGGAGGCAGCAAACAGCATTGTCTCTATAGACCCACCAACACCGGGTAATGCAAAGGGGGGCCATGTCTGCCAGTGTTGATGAAGCTCCAAAGAGTCAGAACTCCCAGAGTTCCCCAATCTGCCACATGGATGAAACCTTGTCCCCACTCCCCGGAGACAAGTTCTGTGATATTCAAAGGTACCAAAGGAAAGGGAAAAAACCAAAGCAAAACAAAACAAAAAACAATACCAAGAAAGGGAAAGCTACCTTGAGATGGGGTAAAGTAACTCTGAACTGGTCAATGACTGAGGTTTTCTATACCTTGAATTAACCAAAAGCTTAGTGAACCTGGGACCAAGTTTACTCACCTAACCAAATTTAATTTTTCTGGTGGGGCATGGTGACTTACACCTAGGATCCCAGCACTTTGGGAGGCTGAGGTGGAAGAATCACTTGCGACCAAGAGTTCAAGACCAGCCTAGGCAAAAAGCAAGACTCATCTCTACAAAAAATACAAAAATTAGCTGAGCTCGGTGGCACCTGCCTGTAGTGCTAGCTACCAGGGAGGACAGACAGGAGGACTGGTTGAGCTGAGTAGCTGGAGGTTCACACCACTCCAACCTTGGTGACAGAGTAAGACCCTGTCTCTAAAGAGATAAAATAAACAAATAAATAAAAGAGAAAATAAGTAAATTTAGTTTTTAGGTTTCATGTGGACAAGGGGTTTTGGAGCCAAAAGAAGTACACACAATTATAAGGATAAAACAAACTTCATATCTGCACATATCTGAGTGGTTACTAATCAAATCACCTAAATCAGTATTTCCCAATTCCAAAACTGTGTTTCAAGCAAAATACAGACAGCTAGGTATAGAGCCATACCAGACTTCATTAGAAACAAAAAAACTGCCTGACTGGTGAGTCTATGAGTTTGAGGTTTTGTTGATTCCACAAATAGGTAAAATGATACAATTTCTGTCTTTCTGTGATTGGCTTATTTCACTTAACATGATGGCCTTTAGGTTCATCTCTGTTGTTACAAACGGTAGGATTTCCTTCTTTTTACGGTTAAATAATATTTGTGTGTGTCTATTATACACATGTACATACACCTTGCATTTTCTTTACCCATCATCTGTCCATTTTGCATTTTGGTTGTGTTCCTATCTTGGCTGTTGTTGAGTAATGCTGCAATAAACATAGGCTACAGATAGCTCTTCAAGATACTAATTTCCTTTCTTTTGGATATATACCAAAAAGTGGGATTGCTGGATTGTAGGGGAAATGTTGATCAAAGGGGTATACATTTTCAGTTATAAGACAAACAAGTTCTGGGGTTCTAATGTACAGCATAGATAGTGATGGATGTATTAATTATTTTGATTATGATGATCATTAGATAATGTATACGTGTATCAAATCAGCACATTGTGCACCTTGAATATATACAATCTTGATTTGTCAATTAAATATATATATTTTTAAATGCCTGACTTTACTGAACTAAATTGACGGGTCCACTGTGAAAAAACAATTTAAAGTTCTAGGAAAATACAACTTCACGTGTGGAATAAACCAATTGTACAAACAACTTAATGAATCCTACAACTAATGTAAAGGCAATCTAAATGCAAAAGCTCTGAACAAATTTACTTACATTCTTTTGAAGCATTTCTGACACAAACCTGAAATAAAGCAAGAAACGGGAAGTTAGAAAACTTAAGAATTTTCTTTCCTTTTTTAAAATTTATTTTTATTGTTAAATCATAGCTGTGTACATTAGTGCAATCAAGGGGTACAATGTGCGGTTTCATATACAAACTGAAGTATTCTCATCAAACTGTTCAACGTAGCCTTTATGGCATTTTCTTAGTTACTGTATGTAGGCATTTGTATTCTGCATTTAGTAAGTTTCGCCTGTACCCATTCTAAGATGCACAGTAGGTGTGGCTCCACCCATTACCCTCCCTCCACCCTAACCTCCCCCCTCCCATCCCCTTCCTTGGCCCTTTCCTCATAGTCTTGTGCTATAGTTGGGTTATGGCCTTTATGTGAAAGCTATAATTTAGCTTCATAGTAGGGCTAAGAATTTTCAAATGAATGTTTTAAACGGGTAGAAACACGATCCTCACAGGTCCTAATTTCCATGCAAACATGGCTAATGCTTGCACACATTTCACGACCACTAGTTAAAGATTAATAAGTAGTAATTACTCTGCTTCCTCATTTGCAGCCAGGGATGGAGTGCAAAATCACAGGAAATGTAATGTTATCACCTACCATCGGATGGGCTGTTGGCGAGAATTCCTGCAGCACTCAAGCTGTTCCACTGGCTCAAGCTCTGTTTGGGGAAATACTGCAATGTGTTGTGCTCCCGGATGTGAGAGCCACAGAGTCCTGTGCATCTGGAGGTGTTCAGCAGCCATGAGACTCTGTACTTCTAATTCCCCAAAAGGGGAAACTTCTCATTCTGTTCCTACAATATCACTACTTATTTCCAGGACAGAGACTGCCTCGGGATGGCTATTGCAGGGCAGCAGAAGAAACAGGCCAAAGGTGGTTATGAAATGCGTGGTGAATGGGATGGATGGTGACCATACCAGTTCTGGCTATAGGGATGGTAGCAACTATAAAGCTTATGAAATGGCTGCTTCTACCCTGGCTGGGCAGCTATAGTTTCCTGCCTTTTTCATTTCAAAATAAAATGTGAATTACATTTACTACAGCCACAAGAATGGGTTAATATATGGTCTTAGTATATGGTCAATTCTAGAGGAAGGTGGATATTTTCTTCTCTCGGTAAACGTACAGTAGCCCCAGGGGATGAAAGCTGGAGAAAGGAGAATATTGAACGTCTAACACTTGCCTTAAAGTAAGTTATGTCTTGGAAAAGATTTATATCTAAAGAATTTTCTTCTACATCCCTTAGATGTTGAATAGAATACAGTGAAATTGCTTGTCAAATCCGCAAGTAAACTATGGAAAAGCCATTTAAAAATGTACAAGTACTTATATAATCAGCCAAATATACCAATGTTTTATGAAAAAGAACATAATGAAAACTCATGATCTCGGGGAAGGACGCGTTGAGGTTGGCATACCCATCAAGGACAATGACTACCATGGCTTCCAGTGCTTTGGCCAAACCTCAGATGTGTGGCCTCTTGGCCAGGCACCTGCAGATTCATATTGTTGGAGCATTTGTTGTATCCCTGGGGGTTGCAGCTTTCTATAAGTATGCTGTGGCTGAACCAA
>CAUYPK010070771.1:0-19905 GCA_963574355.1 Loris lydekkerianus | reverse complement strand
AACAGATGGAAAAACATACCATGCTCGTGGCTGGGAAGAATCAACATTGTTAAAATGTCCATACTGCCCAAAGCAATATATAATTTTAATGCAATACCTATTAAAGCTCCATTGTCATATTTTAAAGATCTTGAAAAAATACTTCGTTTTATATGGAATCAGAACAAAACTCGAATAGCCTAAACATTACTAAGCAATAAAAACAAAGCAGGAGGAATCATGCTACCAGACCTGAGACTGTACTATAAATCAATAGTGATCAAAACAGCATGGTACTGGCACAAAAGCAGAGAAACAGATGTCTGGAACAGAATTGAGAACCAAGAGATGGATCCAGCTACTTACTGTTATTTGATCTTTGACAAGCCAATTTAAAACATTCAGTGGAGAAAAGATTCCCTATTTAACAAATGGTGCTGGGTGAACTGGTTGGCAACCTGTAGAAGATTGAAACTAGATCCACACCTTTCACCATTATCTAAGACAGACTATCACTGCATAAAAGATTTAAATTTAAGACATGAAACTATAAAAATACTTGAAGAAAGTGCAGGGAAAACTCTTGAAGGAATCAGCCTGGGTGAACATTTTATGAGGAGGACTCCCTAGGCAATTGAAGCAGTACCAAAAATACACTACTGGGACCTGATCAAACTAAAAAGCTTCTGCACAGCCAAGAACATAGACATTAAACTATAAAAATACTTGAAGAAAGTGCGGGGAAAACTCTTGAAGACTATGAGGAAACGACCAAGGAAGGGGAAGGGAGGGGGGAGGTTTTGGTGAAGGGAGGATAATGGGTGGGGCCACATCTATGGTGCATGTTAGAATGGGTACAGGCGATTGCACTAATGTACACAGCTATGATTTAACAATAAACAAATTTTAAAAAAAGATTTATAAAGGGAAAAAAAATGTATTAAAGACTTAAATCTAAGGTCCAAAGCTATGAAACTCTAAGAAGAAAATAACGGAGAAGCACTGCAGGACCTTGGTCTGGGCAATGATTTCTTGAGTGAGTCCTCAAAGGCACAGGAAGCCAAAAATCAGGAATGAGCAAACGAAATCACATCGGGCTAAAAAGCTTCTGCACAACAAAGAAAAACATCAGCAAAGAGAAGAGACAACTTAGAAAATGGAAGAAAATGTTTGCAAGCTACACATCTGGCATGCTGTGAACAACTAGTGCATTTAAGGAGCTCAAATAACTGAATAGAAAAGAAGCAAATAATATGATTTTAAAATGGGCAAAAGATCTGAACAGACTTTTCTCAGAAGAGGACATAAAAATGGCCAACAGATATGTAGAAACATGCTCAACATCACTCATCATCAGGGAAATGCAAATTAAAACTATAAGGAGATATCATCTAGCCTCAGTTAAGATGGCTCGTATCCAAAAGACTGGCAATAATGAATGCGAGTGAGGATGTGAAGAAAGAAGAGCCTTGTACACTGTTGGTAGGAGTGTAAATTAATACAGCCCCTGCAGAGAACAGTATGGAGGGTCTTCAAACAACTGAAAACAGAATTACCATATGATCCAGGAACTCCACTGCCTGGTGCACGTCCAAAGGAAAGGAAATCGGTACGTCAAAGAGCTGTCTGCACTCCCGTGTTTACTGCAGCATTATTCACAAGACCAAGGTGGAGCATCAATCCCAGTGTCCATCAACGGGGGAATGGGTAAAGAAAACGTGATGTATGTGTACTATATACTCAGTGCGCCAGGAAGGGAAGAAGAAGCTTAGGCAGGGGCCTCCTTCCTTCTTGCCTTCAGATGTCTCCAGGGCCTGGTATCAGACAGGTGAGCAAGTTGTGGGCTGGTGAGCTGGGTGGCCTGGCTGGAGGTGTGAGAGGGGACCATGAGGCCCTTCAGGCAGCTTCCCACAGCCCTGCCTTTGCGGAACCAGGAACTGCTCCCTCCCTCCTCAGGGATAGCCATAGGCCACATCTTACTTCCACCTGAGCTTTTCCCTCCCCTGCCAGGCCTGTGTCAGGTGGGCTGCAGGTAAGAAGAGCTCCTTTTGCCAGGAGCCAAGCCCAGCTGAAAGGAGCCTGCACAGGAGGCTGAGATCTGGCCCTTGGCTCCCATGCTGGGCCACTGACTCCTCCTTCCCTTCCACCCCCAGCATGACCCCTCCCCCAATCCCGGGGCCTGGGTTTTCATGTTTCATAAAGAAAATAAAGCCCTTATGCTTTATTTGTGCTTTAAAAAAAAAAAAAAAAAAAAAAAAAAAAAAAGTAGTGGTTTCAGGCCTCCCCTGGATATCTCATTCCTCAGGTATTTATTTTCCATTTTTGGCTAATCTCTTTTTTGTCCCAACTGATACCACCATTGCATGGAAGTCCAATATTAAACAATTAATGCTGATTACTGCTGATTGTTAGTAACAAAAAATCAGAGAATAAGACTTTTCCACCTAGGGAGCACTGAATCAGATCAAATAAAAATGAACTCTACCTCTTTCTTGGAGGACTCCTTTAAGAAACTGCTATTCAGGTGAAATAGTGACGATTCTTTGTGAGGAATTCCACTGCATCTGACAGTGTCTGAAAAGATTGCTGGTATTGACAACCATTACGGTTGTGAGGCTATTTGTTCTCAAGGCTACTGTATACACTTCAGAGTAAGAAAAGGGAATAGGACACCTACAACATCACCAAGCTTACTTATTGAGATTCAGTTATTTCTCTTCAATAAAAATTCCTTTGAGTTTTGTTACCCTTTTGTTAATTTTTGTAATTCTGATAGGATTCTTTTTGGCAGTTTTTGCTAGCATTTTCATTGCTTTCAAAGAGGAACAGAATTTTGGAAGTCCTTACTCTGCCATTCCAGAGTGATTATATGCCAGATACCATTTTAAATCTCAAGTTGTCTTGATGCTTTCCATGTCACATGTCTTTCATAAAGGAGGATCCTTTACTGGTGTTACTTTTTTTCTGGAGCTAGTTCTTGGATACACCTTCATTTTATGTTTATTGTTCACATGAATATGCTTCAGGTTCACATAGAAATGTAGTGGCATAAGTGGAGAAAAAGCAATGCTCATCTAGGCTCTCATTCCTTTTTATCTGTAAAAATGTGTGAGGTACATGTATAATCAATGATCTTAAATATTTCTTTTAACTATGATAGTGTCCTGATTGAATTTTTCTTCTGAAGCTTAATCTACAATACGGACAACTTAGGGTTGCGAAAATCAGACCTATAGGCCTTGTTACGACAAATGGCAGAGAGCTTTCTAAAAAGAAAAGTTAGATAGCAGTGTGTGGGTGCCCTAATGAAGTTCTATATTTATAAGTAGGACACTCTATGCTCCCTACCCAGGCATGACTTTCAATTATGTCACAGATGACATATCCAACCCATCTATTAAGAATGGAACAACTTGAGACAATCATTCTTTTGTGTTTAAAAATCAGTGACACAGTTCTTATGGCTGACAGTCTCCCAGGGATAGGCAATTAGACCTTCTGATGAGTGGCTCCAGTGAATTTCAACAAAGCACACGCATTCCCAGAAGGAGATATACTGATCCAGAAAATTTGGTTCTAAGAAAGTGTCTTACATTCTGTCAGGGTAGAAAATAGCTTCTATAGTACTCTATTTAAGGGCCTCATTGGGGGATGGTCGGGGGAGCATAGTAATTTTTCCCACTCTCAAGAAATCCAGGCTGCATTCTAAGGAAATGATGTTATTCTTGTCAAAATAAGGTAAGTTTCATTCAAAGACTGTGATTTTCACAAAAGGAATCCTTCTTGAGCTAAAGTGATCCAAAGTTTCCTAAGGAGGGGAGGAAGGTTTCATCTTCAATTCTGCTAGAGCTGGCAGTGAGGGGAAAGTTTACATCTCTACTAGTTCGTTTATGAGAGTCCCATTCATTACAAACCAAGTATTTAAAAGTTTTAAGGGTGAATTTTGTGCCATACCCAGTGAAAATATCTTTCAGGATCTAAGATATAGGAGGGAAAAACATAAAGTCTCTTACTTTATGCATCACACATTATAAAATGTAAGACAGACAAAAAATACATAAACAGATAGATACATATTCAGTGCTGCATATTGGAGAAAGAATCATTTGACTTACGGTAAAATAAGAATCACTTTTATTCTATCCCATGCATGTGCTGGAACTTGGAGAAGAGATCTAGGCTTGAGAAAAGAATTTTAGAGTGATCAGAAGCCACTGGGTTCAGTAATGCATTAAGAACATGACTATAAGCAATATAGCTAGGAGTTTGTGAAGAAATTTGAGAAATAAAAAGGATGAGTGCTAGAGATCTAGAAATAGAAAATTATAAGCAGAGATTAAGGAGGAGTGTCTAGGTCTACGTTTTATAAAGTTATAGTATTTAATAAACCTTTGAAATGGTGCAGTAGGTAAAAAAGATGTCTCAAAAAATAGACTAATATGTTGGTGGGGTTACATAAAAATTCAGCATTTCAAAGCTGTCAGAGAAACATGAAGTTTTTAAAATTTTGACTGTTGATAAAAATAACAATTGCTAGCCAACTAGACAAAAATTGTCTAAAAAGTTAAAAATGTGAAAAAAATCTGGATGGAAATTAGACCAAAAATATAATGTTCTTTCCTTTTTAAAATTTATTTATTTATTTTAAATAATTATTAGAATAAAATTAGGCTATATTGTTTTTGTTAGGTAAAATCCAAGTTGTAGCTGAACCCTTTAACCAAAGGGTGTGATGCATACCATTACTTTGTGCCCATTATGTGAGAACTTAGCACACCCCCTCCCTTATCTCCCCTCCCTACTCTCTCTTCCTCATCCAATTTAATTGTGTTTTTCTCTCATGTGAGTATGTAGTTGTTTATCTATTGGTTTTATGTTAGTACTGAATACGTTGGATACCTGCTTTTCCCTTCTTATGTTACTTTAGTAAAGACAATGCTCTTTAACTCCATCCAGGTTAATGTAAAAGATGTAGTCATTTTTGTGACTGAATAGTATTCCATGATATACATATACCACGGTTTGTTAATCCATTCATGTGTTGATGGGCACTTGGGTTGATTCCACGTCTTGGCAATTATGAATTATGCTGCAATAAACATTTGCATTAACTTTTTTAAAAAAATGAATTCACTTCCCCGCCCGTTGGGTAAAGACTCAATACTGGTATTGCTGGTTCAAATGGTAGGTCTATTTTTGGTTCTTTGAGGTTTCTCTATACCATTTTCCATAGAGCTTGTACTAGTTTGCAATCCCACCAGCAGTACATAATTGTTCTTTTCTACCCACATCCACGTCAGCATCTGTCATTTTAGAATTTTTTGTTAAATGCCATTCTCACCGGAGTTAGATAATCTCATTGTGGTTTCGATTGCCATTTCCCTGATGATTAGAGATGCTGAGAATTTTTTTATATGTTTATTTGCCATTAGTCTACCTTTTTAAGAAAAGCTTCTGTTCATCTATTTAGCCCAATTTTTATTGGGTTGTTTGATTTTTTTTCTTGATTTGAGTTTGTTACAGATTCTAATTATCAATCCTTTATCAGATATAGAACATACAATATTTTATCCCATTTTGTAGATGGCTATTGGCTCTATTGATTCTTAAATTGGCTGTGCAGAAGCTTTTTAACTTAACCACGTCCCATATGTTAATTTTTGTGGCTTATGTGATTGTCTTTAGGGTCTTCTTCAGAAATTCTTATCCAAGGATGATATCTCTAAGAGTTTTTCTAATATTTTCTTCTAGAATTCTTATAGTTTCACGTTTAAGTCTGGTTTAAGTCAGGTATACATCTGTTATTAATCATAAATTTATTTTTGTATATGGTGAGAGGTTTGGGTCTTCCTTCAGTCTTTTACATGTAGCTATTCAACTTTCCAAGAACCAATTATTCAACATAGTGCTGGAAGTCTTAGAGCAATCAGACAACAGGAGGAAATCAAAGGTATCCAAATGGGGAGATAGATGTCATCAAACTATTGCACTTGGCTGATGATATAATCTCTCTAGAAAATCCAAAATATTCTCTCAAAAAACTCCTGGAATAGATACATAAATTTGGCAAAGTCTCGGGATGCAAAATCTATGTGCACAAATAAGTACCATTCGTATACATCAACAACAGTTACGCTGAGAACCAAATCAAAGACTCATTACCTTTTAGAATACCAAAAAAGAAAATAAAATATCTTGTAATATATTTAACTAAGGAGGTAAAAGATCTCTACATAGAAGTCAGTGCAAAACACTGAAGAAGAAAATTGTGGAGGATGTAAACAGGTGGAAAAACATACCATGTTAGTAGATCAGCAGAATCAATATCATTAAAATGTCTGTACTATCCAAAGCAGATTCAATGCAATTACCACTTAAATACCAATGTCATTTTTTGTAGATCTGGGAAAAATTTTTCAGTGCTTTAGATAGAACCAGAAAAGTTCCCAAATATCCAATGCAACTGTAAACAATAAAAAGTAATCTGGAAATATCACTTTACCAGACTTCAAGCTATTCTATAATGGTAAACAAAACAGTACAGTACTGGTATAAAACCAGAGACATAGACTTAGGTATAAGAATAGAGAACCAAGTTACAAAGCCATCCACATGTGGCCTTCTGATCTTTGACAAAGCAGTCCAAAACATACACTAGGGTAAAGATTTTCTATTCAATAAATTGTAGAGATACTTTTGGATCAAAATACTTTTTATGCTATTCTAATCAATAAACACTTGCTGATTTCAAGTGCCAAACCATGTCTTAAATTATGACCACTTGAAAAGATAAGTAAGAGCTTTTTTTCCTCTGCCCTTGAATTGTTCATTGTCAAAAAAAGGTTATAACCTCTACCTAAAAGCTTAACCTAATACAAGTGTGTTATATGAGGGAAGTCACGCTCCAGAAAGGCACAAAAATGAGTCTTTATTATACAGTGGAACACCTGCTAACTACTCAATATGCACTAAATTAAATACAAATAGCACACTGAATCATATTTGAAAGAGAATTTCAAGAATAATACATTTTGTAAAATGTATATAGATATAGAAGATGATTATGGGACCTAGGGACAGTTATGAGCAAAGGTGTGATTTTAGGACATATAGAGACATATTCAGAAAAATGTAAGACAGATTTAAGCCTGAAATTGTGTAGAAGAAGAGTGAAAACTGAGACTGAGTAAATAGGATTTACCCCAATAGGATTGTTCTGATCATACTTTGCTAAAAATTCATTATATACTACAAAATGTTATAGTTCTTCCACAAAGGAAATAATTTAAAAACTATCCCTGCTCTGATATTTAATTTTCAACTAGTGCTGATGCTAATCACTGAAAAGTTTCTTGTAATGAAGATAAAGGTGCCCATACACCTTAAAATTCAAACTCATTATATTATCCACACATCTGAACATTCTCCTCTACGTGGGCTAAGAAGATTCTAAGCCATCACTATTGCTCTTTACAAGGTTGCAAAGACAAATGCCCAGGATTCTCTGTCTTTCATAACCCAAAACCTTTGAGGATTTTTCTCTAATGGATCTTGGTGTCAATCTGCATGACCTGTTTAAGAAATCATATAGAACATTAAGCTGCTTCTGGCTTATCACTGCTGAGGATGAGTCCAAGAAGAAATTGTCTTCTTTGAAGGAACAGTTTGAGGTCTTCACCCTTTACCTACCAGCTACACTTAGAGTACAGCAAGAGATCTATATCTCCGCTTCCTTTCTACTTCTTAGGCGTCACTCAGATGACATAATGTAGGATAAATCAGAAAACTGAATATTTTATATATGCCACAGTAAATAGGGTGATTTTTATGGGCAGAAAGAAATTGGTACTAGACGCCATAGGGAGAAGAAGCTTTTAATACTGCATGCACTCCTGTTTTAATCAAATTGAAGTTGTCATTTACATTTAGGAACTATAAATACACCACTCTAGATGATGTTGATTTGCATTTGGTTTCTGAGAAAATATACAGAATATAGGAAACTGTTAAAAAATATCCCCTAATTCTGCATTTTGTATGCTGAAAAGGCATTTTAATTGACTACATGCTAAGATTAGTGGTTCACTATTATTGTAATAATTTAAAATTTAAAAACATCAAATTTCAGAAGAGGTGGAATATTTATATTTGGTATGTTTTCATCTGTCAAAGATCTAGGCCATTAAGCTACACAACATCCTTCACACCAAAAAAATCTTAAAAGACCACTTGATAATGACAAAATATTGCATATTCCTTGAGCTTAGACATCAGAGTAAAATTATCCAGAAACCTAAGTAAAAAGCCTGCTTCTTAAATTTCAGTCTTAAGAAAATATAAATGCTTTTCTTTGCATAAATCCATTTTTAATGCTTAAGTCATGTCCAAAACAGCATTCATTGTACCTGCTAAATAGGTTTTTATCGCTCCCCCCCCTTCCTGCTTGATTCCTCTGTACACTTGCATGCTCATTGGCTCCTTGCAGTTTCAGAGTGAGTACATGTGGTGTTTGTTTTCCTGTTCTTGGGATTACTTAACTTAGGATAATGGCATTAGTCCATCATTTTATATGGCACAGTAGTAATTTATGGTATAAAAATAGCGTATTTTGTTAATCCCCTCATGGATTAATGGAACTTGGGTTGATTCCACATCTTTGCAGTTGTAAATTTTGTTGCACTAAACATTCAAATGCAAGTATCTTTTTAATAAAATGACTTATTTTCCTTAGGGTAAATACCTACTAGCAAGACTATGGGCTCAAATGATAGGTCTACTTTTAGTTCTTTGAGGAAGCTCCATACTATTTTCCATAGAGGCTGAGTCCCACCGACAGTGTATATGTGTTCCTTTCTCCCTGCACTCATTGCAGCAAATAAACAAAATTCCTGTTTCTGGAATTTTTAAGAAAAGCCATTCTAACATGAGAAAAGTGATATCTCATTGTGATTTTAATTTACATTTTCCTGATGATTAATGACGTTGCTTAGCATTTCTTTCTTTTAAAACGTTTCTATTCATTTCTTTTGCTCAGTTTTTTTTTTTTTTTTTTTTTTTTTAATTGAGGCAGAATCTGACTTTTTTGCCCTCAGTAGAGTGCTGTAGCATCATAGCTCACAGCAACCTCCAACTCTTGGGCTTAAGTGATTTTCTTGCCTCAGCCTCCCAAGTAACTGGGACTACAGGTGCCCCCCACAACGCCCAGCTTTTTCTTGGTAGAGACATGGGTCTCACTCTGGCTCAGCCTGGTTTCAAATCTCTGAGCTCAGGGAAATCCACTTGCCTTGGCCTCCCAGAGTGCTAGGATTACAGGCGTGAGCCACCATGTCTGGCTTTTTGCCCAGTTTTTAATGGGATTGTTCATTTTTTTTCTTGTTGGTTTGCTTGAATTATTTGTAGATTCAGAATATTAGCTCTTTATCAGATGTATGTCTTGCAAATATTTTCTCCCACTCCACAGGGAACCTATTTGCTTTATTAATTATTTCCTTTGATGTGCAAAAGCTTTTTAGTTTAATCAAGTCTGATTTACTTATTTTTGTTGTTCCTATGATGGACATTGAGGTCTTAGTCTTAAATTATTTGCCTAGGCTGATATCTATAAAAGTTTTTCATACATTTTCCTCTAGAATTCTTATGGTTTCATTCCTAATATTTACATTTTTATCCATCTTGAATTAGTTTTTGTGAGTGGTAAGACATAGGGGTATTGTTTCATTCTGCATGTGGCTATCCAGTTTTTCTAGCACTTTTTATTGAACAAGGCTTCATTTCCCCGGCATGCACTCTCGTCTGCTTTGTTCAAGATTGGTTGACTTAGATAGATGGTTTTATATCAGGGTTCTCTGTTCATCAACATTGCTCCATTTTATTTTTCTGCCAATACTATGCTGTTTTGGTTACTGAAGCTGGGCACTATAGTTTGAAATCTGGTAATGTGATTCTTCCAGATTTGTTCTTTTTGCTTAAGAGTGCTTTGGCTACTCAAGCTCTTTTCTGATCCCAAATAAAATGCAGAATTAATTTTTCTAGGTCTGTAAAACATGACATTATTGCTCTGAATGTTTAAATACCTTTGGACAGTATGGATATTTTAACAATGTTGATTCTACTGATTCATGAACATGGTATCTTTTTCCATTTGTGTCATCGGAGATTTCCTTCCACAGTGTTTCATCGTTCTTACAGAGGTCTTTCATCTCCTTGGTTATGCATATTCTTAGGTATTTTATTTTCTTTGTATCTATTGTGTATGGTATTGAGTCTTTGATTACTTGGAATATTTTGAAGATTATATGAGAATTTTCACTAAATCTATTCCCATCCTCAAGCTTGTGAACTTGTACATGTATGATTGAATTCACCTGCTGAACTTACACCTTTACATTCTACATTGGCCATTACACCTCAAGTCACCAACTTATAGTCTAGGCACTGCATAATTGAACTAGCAGTGTTACAAAGAATGTTTAAAATAGATACCATTGAATAAAAGTTCTTCAGTTTTTTCAGATGAGCACTCACTATTTTCAGATTCTATATTTTTACTCTGAAACATTACTCCCAGCTTCTCAGGTCAAATCATTTGTAAGACTTGCTCTAATATGTGTGGGCTAGATTGTACTTTAGAGTATGTAAAGGATTTTCAAGTTTACTAGTTGTTTTTTACTTCTTTGCTTTTATTGTTTGTCTTTCAAATTACTATGGTGATACATATCGTTGAGATAAAATATAAAGCTATATATAGAACCTCACCCTCCACTCCTTCTGCCAATCTAGGAAATATTATAATTAGAAGTTAATATTGTTAACAGAGTAGTATAATTATAGTTCTGTAAAGTTTGGTACACTTCCTTTCCTTCCTTCCATTTTTTCCATCCCTACCCTCTTTCCTTCCTTCCTTCCTTCTTTCCTGCTTCTTTTCTTTATTCTTTCTTTTCTTTCTCCTTTTCTTTTCAGGTTTTTCTTACAAAAAAGATTTTATCAAATATTTTTTCCAATTTGATTCTTAAAAATTTGAATACATTTTCAATACTTTTTCATGTTGGAACATGTAGAATTGGCTTATTCTTATTCATATTCCTAATTATGGGTATTAAAATGTTTCCTTAGTTATTCTTCTTCTGATTAAAATGAACTATTTCTAGGTTTTACTATAGAAACAGCTATCCTTATATTCTTGCACAATTTTGTGATTCTTTTAATGTACACTTAAACAAGTGAAAACTTGTCATGCATAGTAAAAATATTTATGAATAATGTCCCATTATCCTTTAAAAGCTTTCCAAATTTACATCAGCATTAAAATATATCAGGATATTTATTTTTCAACATTTTTATATTTCAAAGTATATCTTTTAAGCTAATCTGACAGTAAAGAAATTATAACAATAACCACTTTCATTTGAACTCTTCATTTTAAATGTTTTATTCTGTCAATTTTTATTCATATTTTGTGTCTTATTTTCTTTATCGATTATCACACAATTTTTACACATTGTGGTTATTAATCCTTCTTCTCTTATACATGTTTCTAATACACCCCCTTAATGTCATTCATTTCAATTTACAGATTTTTCTCAAAGGGATGCATGTAGTCTATATTATCAAATCTTTCTTTATTATGTGTAGTTTAAGTTATCATATCTTACTTGGAAGCTCCTTTCCTGCTCTGGACTTTTAAAAATCTATATGTGTTTAGTATCATTTATAGTTTTTTATATATTTTCTTTTGATCTATCTTCAACTTTTTGTGAATGGTGCTAGGGTAAATATATGATTTTTCTCCTTATTTAGTGGCATAACTACAAAATTGATTTGAAATAACATTTTCATACTATATTACATTCTCTAATATTCACCCTGATAAATCTCCATTTATATTTTCTTTTGTCCATTCCAGTGGTCTAATTCATTTATTCATTCGTTCCATAAATATTTATGGAGTGTTTAACATTTTTCTAGTAACTGGGGATAAATTAATAGAAAAACTACATATGGACTCTGTTGACAATGACCTCAATACTTGAACAAATTATTTTTGTCCAAGTAAACATCCAAGTCAATTTCAAACTACACCCGCTGCCACTGTGGTAAATAGTATAAGGAGAGTTACCCAGTGCTATGAGATAGCATAACAGAGAAATATATTTAAGAGTCCTTTTCCAAAAAGACAACTACTGAGTTGAGAAAGCAGAAGGAACAATATGTGCAAATTTCCTGTGGTGACAGGAGACATAGGCATTTAAGAAACATGAAACAAGTCAATATGGGTATAAATTACAGAGGACAATACATGAGCAGAGATGTGGCTATAGAGACATCTATCATCAAATACCTTAGGGACTTTTGGTTGTATTATACTGTTTTCTGTATTCTAAGAATAATGGGAACTCATTAGAATGTTTAAATCAGTGAAGTAACTTATCAGATTTGTGTTTTAAAATTTCTCTTCTGATTACAATATGGAGAAATGATTATAGGGGAAAGGCCAGTCAGAAAACCATTGCAGGATACTATTTAAAGACGATGCTGATTTGGGCTAGCATGGTTCAAATAAAGCCACATAGAAGTGTATTAACTGAAATGAAACTTGGTAGATAAAATTAATGTGATGTCATCAAGAAGACACTTGCACTTGAATCCTTGAATGTTTATTGCAACTAGAAACCATTATCCTAAGTAGTATGTAAATAACAACAACAACAAAAAAAAAAAAAAAAAAAAAAAAACTCATGCACTGCTTAATACTTTGGAACTAATTTATGGGTACAAAAGAAAGTAAAAATGCTTGAAAGTCAAGAAGTGAGGTGGGGGATGGCTGGGAGGGCTAAACCTACCTAAACCTGTACACTTAATACTATTTGGGTGATAGGTACACTTATCACCTTGACTAAAGTATTATAAAAGCTATCCATGTAGCAAAAACATTTATACCCCCTTAATATTTTGAAATTAAAAAATTAAAAAAAAACTAATGTGAAGTAAGTGAATTTGAAAGGGGCTTGAAAATGAGAATGATTCCTAAATTTCTGGCTTGGAAATCACTGAAATACAGGAAAGGGATGAGGATCAATTTGGATTGGCAAACTCCAAACTACAATCTACTTAAATGAAATTTGACTCTCAGAGTGTTGTATTTGTTTAATCCTTTCATTATTTGTCTATTGTTTACATGCTATAAACCTCTAAGTCAGAAAGTGAATTTAGTACCCTCCTTTTTGCCCTTTTTTCTGTTAGATATTGTCTGACTAAACAAGCAAACAAAAAAAAAATGCCATTTTTTTATCCAACTCATCTTTATGACCTCTGCTTGAAATGTATCGATTCTAGGATACTTGTTTGTGTTGACTTTGAGATATCCATTAGAAAGCTAAGTACAGATAATAAAACCAGTTGAACATTCAAGTCTGGAATTCAGGGGAGAGGCTGGATATATTGATTTGTGTGTAGCTTGTAAATACATAGTAATTGAAACAATAGCTATGTATAGAAGTTCTTAGAGAGAAAAATTAAATAAAACAAAAGGGATTTAGTCTCAGACTGTAAATCTTCAACATTTATTGATCATATAAAGAAAGATGAAACTTCAGAAGAGGCAGTTGAATGCCTAAAAATAAAATAAGTAAAATTAAGAGTCTTTGCATTATGGAAGCCAAGATCCCAAACTGAGTATCAAAAAAGAACTGAAAAATAGTCGTTGTATTTAATGGTAATGTCTCTGTTGATTTTAGTGAGAACTATGTTGGAAAAGTTGCACAGTGAAGAAAAGGAGAAAGTGGTAATAAGAGGGGAATGTGAAATCATTATTTTACATCTTTTCAAATAATGGAATAATTTTCAACTTTTTTCAGTAGTGATATAAGAAGAATAGTTTACAGAGAATGGCTAATTACAGATTAAAGAAGAGGTATAATCAACAGTGTCAGTTTTTTGAGAAAGGTTTTAGTGATGGTATCCAATCCTTCAATCAAGAGTGTACCTGCAAATATGCAAATAATACTGTTCATCGGATGATAGAAAAGAGTAAAATTTTGTTATATTTGCTGTGTGTAAATGGAGCAAAAAGTAAGTAAATGGAGCATGAGTCAACAAAGTGAAATTGGATTGCTGCTTATTTTGTGAGCCTTTCCAATGCCTGTGTTTCTGATTTTGTAATGGAATTAATCTGCCATTTTGTTGGACTTTATCCAGTAGTATTAAGCTTCTGGGTGAGATCATAAATAAAGCATATAATTGATCTCTTTTAGTAAGTTGATATCTTGTTTGTTTGCTTGTTACCATATACATATATGTATTTGAAGGGCACAATGGAAAGAAAATGTAGGGTATCAGTGAGAAAATCCTTGAAATGACAAACCAAAAACCTAAACTGAAGACATATACAGAGAAGACAAGAGTAGAAGTTAGGAGGGACTAGACTATCAAAAGAGCCCAGGACGTTGAATTTTAGGAATTTGCATTTATGATTATTGAAAGCTAAGAGGTAGTAAAGGTTGGGGTAGATATAAAAAGTGACAAAGTCTTTGATTACTTCAGGAAAATTACTGGGTATTTCATAGATAATAACAACAGTGGCATGGAGAAGGCCATATATTCAAATGGGATGGGTTCTAAGCAATGTTTTGTTTTGTTTAATCATGCTTTAAGGCACTATCTAAAAGTAGAAAGGGAAACAGGGAGGGTACTAATATCACTTTCTGACTTAGAGTTAAATAGCTTACAAACAATACAGAAATCATGAAAGGATTAAACAAATATAACGTTTTGAGAGTCAGGTTTCAGTTAAGGAGATTACAAAATGTTTGGAGAAGATGTTGAATCTATATGGAAGTATGGTAACTTGATAGTAATAACACCATTTTAAGTACTTTAGTTTCATAATATACCTTTTATTTGATAGAGAAAATCTTTCTTCCTAATTCCTCATTTTTATAATTTCTTGATTGCTCTAATGTAATAATACTACCAGTGAACTTTAAAATTATTGGTAATGTAGTTTTTAAAGTAACCTCTGAATTTATATCCCCAGTTTTAACTCCTATGTACAACATAAATAGTCTATGCTTGTTAACTCCAAGTTTGGTAATTTTCTGAATTTCTATTGTGAATTTTTTAAAAAGCTATTTCAAGGAAATTGTCCCAGAACATTCATTGTTTCTAGTTTACTGCACACTGTTTTCTTTGAAATGATCCTATATTTTTTCTTTTCCATAAATTATGCAAATCATAAAGTGCTAAATTCCTTCAAATTTTAGTGTTTTCTCATAGAAATTATTTTCTTTTTGTATATATTCATTTATTAAACAATTATTAATTGATCTCATTAGACCATGTTTCAGGCACTCTTCTAGGTCTTGGAGATAGAATAGTGTAAGCGAGAAGAATTTTTTAAAAAGAAATGTCTTATTTTGGTATATACCAGCACCAGACTAGAACCTGCAAACCCAGTTCAAGATCCTCCACAGTGCCAGGACAGTTCCTACAGCCACAGACCCAAGCTGGCCCCATAGAAATAAGTTTCTGGCCAAACTTGTCTCTGGGCCTACCCCTGTAAACACAAACACTGGGCATGACTCAGTGCACCCAGCTTCAGAGATACTAGCAGACTCAGGGCCTGGGCTCCCCACTCCAGTTGAACTCAGGATTGGGCCATAGAACACAGGGCCAGGCTGAATGCCTACCCTAGTAGAAATCAATGCTAGTTCACATTATATTGACCCAAGCTCTAGGGTAGCCTCCCTGGACGTAGGACCCATGGGTGGTACTGAAGACCCTTGCTTAAGACCCACCCCAACACCAGGCCACCCCTGAGAACTAAGGCTCCATCACCACTTTATTAGACATGTGTTCTTGGCTTGCCCCTTATGTCTGATGCATCAGACTCACCCTATGGATTCAAGCTACCCCAGTGCAATCAAAAGTCAGAGCAATCCCATAGACAAAAGACAAGTTCCATTTTATCATACCCAGGTGCCAAGTCCACCACAATGCTAAATCAGTCACATTGGGTGCATACTTTAGGCCTGCCCTTATAGACCAGGATCCAGGCCTATCTCATTGATCTAGTTGTTAGGCCTACTCTGATACACTTCAGCACCAGGATAGCCCGTATGACCCTATATTCAGGGCCACCTCTGACCATATAGAGTTCAGGCCCATCCCTGTAGACTCAAACTCTAGGCCTACACATCAAAATACCCATACACCAGGCACAGCCACACAAACTCAAGGCCTACATAAAACCTCTTGCAAAGTAGATTATATCTTAGGAAATAAAAAAAAAAAAAGTCTTAACAAATTTACAAAGATTAAAATCTTATCGATTATATTTTCCAAGTACATATGATGAAACAACAAATAAATACCAAGAGTAAAATAGGAAAAATCACAAATATTTGGAAATTGTTCAGCACACTTCTGGAAAATCGCTTGATCAAATAAAAAATTAAAGTTAATTTTTGTAAGATAAATGGAAATACAGTATACAATAACTTATGGGATACAGTAAAATTAGTTGTAAGAGGGGTGTTTATAGTGATAAATTATATGTGTAGATGAAAGAAACATTACAAATAAACAAAGAAATTTTATACCTCAAGAAAATCTAAAAAATAATTTTAAATATATCTTATTTACAATAGAATAAAATAAATTATACAAAATACTTAGAATTAAATTTGCCCAAGGAAGTGAAAGATCCATATACTGAAAACTATAAAGCATTAAGGAAAGCAATTAAAGACACACATAAATGGAAATATGTTCTGTGTTTGTAGATTGGAAGAATGAATATTATTTAAATGTCCATGTTCCTCAAAGCAATCTACAGACTTATTGAAATTCTTATCAAAATTCCAATATATTCGAATGTTTATAAACGCTCAATTCATAATCGTAATGATGTGGAAACAACCCAATTGCCAATCAACCTATAAATGGATTAACAAACTGTAGTATATGTATACCATGGAATAGTGTTCAGCCATAAAAAGATGGAGACTTTACATCTTTTGTATTACCTGAGTGGAGTTGAAACAGTCTTCTTAGTATAGTTTCACAAGAATGGAGAAGCAAGTATCCCATAGACTCAATACAAAGTTGTCACTAGTTGATAAAAACTACAGGCACAGATGAAAGAAAAACACGATTAATTCAAGAAGTAGGAAGGGGGAGAGGAGATTCAGAAAGTTTCTACCTAACAGTACAATATAGTGGTATGTGGCACACTTCCTGGGTGAAGAGCTCAACTACAACTTGTACTTTACCTTACAAACACAAACAATGTAACCCAAACATTCATATTTATGTGAATTTTTAAGAAAAAATTCCAAGGGACATTTTTCTTTCACAGAATGAGAAAAAGTCAATCAAAAATGTGTGTAGAACCACAAATGATCTCAAACCCCAAAGCAATCTTGAACAAAACGAACAAAAGCATAAGCAACATACTTGAAAGAAGGCAGAAGTGAACGCAGAGAAAGGGCTAAAATCCACAGCTCTCAGTTTCTCTTCAGAAAGAGTTTGCCACTCAATAGACCCCCTGAGAGACTGTATGGGAGAATGAGCATTTCCCAAACTTTTCTTCTGTCTTACTGCAGCTCTACAGACATTTCCTGGATGGAATTTTTGTATGCATTGAACATCCCAAATTTACAGCTCCCACTTGAGGGATGGACTCTATCCTAAACCATCTAGCTTTGCGAACTGAAGGGACTTGGCATTCCAGGGTTTCCCTAAATCACAGAGAAAAGGCCCTTAGTTTTTTACAGGTGCACAAGCATTTCTAAGGACTATACTCTCTTCCTAGGAGTAGTGCAAAAGGATAAAAGGCATATTTTCCAGTTTCTCCCTAGAAGATTATTGTATACCTTGTCAGCTGCTGCTGAGGATTGGGCTCCTCTCTCACCAGCATCTGGGAGCCAAGGAGCCAGACAAACCATAAACCTTGTAGAGCTTCAGCAGGAGTTTGGGCACTTACCAAGATTTTCCCTCTGTCATGCTCAAGCTGTAAAGCCAGATCTTTACATGCTCCTGGAAAGGAGTTTCTCTGTGCATCAAGCACCAGAAATTCTGTAGCTCCCACCCAAAGGTCTACCTCCTAAATTATCTACCTGTGAGAGTTGATTGGGTTATGAATTCCCACTCTCTATAGATTACAGAAAACATAAAAAAATTACAAAGGACGATCTCAGATCTGTTGGCATAAAAGTAGCACTTCTCCTGTAAAAAAAAACAGATGCCTCCCTTTTTGGCAGTTAATAGGACTAATCCCCTTCTTGTTGAGGCAAGTGGCCAGATTAATTTCAATGTGTGTAGCAGATACTCTTTTTGAACTGAGTAGACCTGGTGTTTGATACCTGTCTAGAAGGAGTAAGTCCAAATCTTTGGTGATGCTTGGGTAATTTTCAGTTATTATGTCATCAACTAGAGCAATAGTTTTCAACCTTCCTAATGCCACAGACCTTTAATACAGTTTCTGTGGGTTGCGACCCACAGGTTGAGAACTGCTGACCTAGAGCATCATGCCATTGGGACTATCTTCTTCTCCCTCAGGGATACCTATAATTCATATGTTTGTATGTGTCATGTAGTCCCATAATTCTCTGAGAAATTTCTCTGTTTTTACTCTCTTCTTTTCTGCCTCTTTAAATGATTGAGTTAGTTTGAGAGCCTTGTCTTCAAGAAATGAGATTCTTTCTTCTCTATGGTTTAATCTTTTAAAGCTTTACTACATTTTGAAACTCCCCAAATTACTCCTTCAACTCTGTAAGCTCCATTATACCCTTTATAATTTTGTTCAGGTCCTTGGTGACATTGTCATGTGTTTTGTTCATTTCTTGGGTCAATTTGGATTGCTTTTTGTGGTTTTCCAGTTTCCCTTCAATTCCCTTCATCATTTTACCATCTGTAATCTGAATTCACTTTCTGTCATTTCTAAGAATTCACATGTGGTACATTGTGATCCTCTGGGGAGTTGATCTGTTCTGATTTTTCATGTTGCCAGAGGTTTTTTTGTTTGTTTGTTTGTTTTGTTTTTTTGGCACCTCCTCATGTGTGGTTTCTTCTTCTTTATTTCCTGCTCCTACATCCATCTTTCAGTTCTTCCTTCCTTTTGACTTTCTTTATCTCTGTAGTTTGAAGTTGAGATGACCTTT
This sequence comes from Loris lydekkerianus, assembly GCA_963574355.1. Classification (NCBI taxonomy): domain Eukaryota; kingdom Metazoa; phylum Chordata; class Mammalia; order Primates; family Lorisidae; genus Loris; species Loris lydekkerianus. The sequence goes on along the minus strand of CAUYPK010070771.1, from coordinate 769 downwards.
TGCTTTTTTGCTCCTGGTGTCCCATGATGTCACTCTGTGCCTTTAAAATGCTGTTTCTTGGTAAGATGGTCCAAATGGAGGTGGCTAGATGCTCCATTCCCAGACCTTACTAGGAGCAAGTGGCTTGTACTTTCTCTCACTTTCTGGAAGATATGTTTTAGATAGTTACAGGTTAAGAGAAGTATGATGCCTCTAAGAGGGTTGGATAAACATTTCAGTTATTCAATATTTTGACCTTTTCTGTTCTTGTAGTTTTTTTTTTTTTTTTTTTAATTTTAAGTTAGAAAAGTTGAGTTTTTAAATTTATGGCTCTTGGGCTCAATTCAGCCTGTGAATGTGCTCTTAAAAATACTTAAAACTAAGATTTATAGATCTGCCAATTTTACATTTGAGTCTAGATTTTCATATTTTCTTGATAAAATGATAAATCTGTATCTCAGGGTCTCTGTTGTTACACAATAGCACTTACCTGTAATGAACAAGCTGTTGCTACTGCTGTTGCCACCATTACTTTACAAAGGGGTATAGCCTGTCTTCTTTACCATAGTCTTGGGATTTCCTATTGTTTCCTTAACAGGGAGACACATAATCAATTTTCTGTTATCATTATTCTCTGTTTGTTCTTTTCTTTTCTTGTTTTCTTTCTTTCTTTCTTTTTTTTTTTTTTTTTTTTTTTTTTTTTTTTTTTTTTTTATAAAAATATTAAAATAAAAAAAAAATTATTAAATAAATTTTTTTTTTTTTTTTTTTTATTGAAAAAAAAAAAAAA
>CAUYPK010070770.1:0-30452 GCA_963574355.1 Loris lydekkerianus | reverse complement strand
TCCTCAGAAGCAGCATAACAAAATCCAAACTTGGCAAAGAGCCACAGTATACAAAATAATGATAAGAGGCAAAGAGCCGAAATTCATTTTGGCCGGGAGCCGCATGCGGCTCTAGCTGCGTGTTCGCCACCCCTGCAATAGTGTTTTGCTTTTATAAGATCTTGCCTTCTTCTAGTGGGTTACACTAAGTAGTATAAACTTGTGCTGGTTTTACGTAAGAACTATACAGCTGTACACAGCTTAGAGCATTCATTATTGAGATAGACCACAGCTACTGAGATAGACAAAGGGGAGATACAGAAATACCGCATGCCCGCTGTGGGGAAGGACCACTGCCACTTTATGTGGATCTTTAGGTATCAGGGATGAACATGAAAAGGACACGGCCTGGCCCATGTGAGGTGAGGACTAAAGAAGAATGTACAGTATGGTCTTTGTCAAACATTCAGAATACTAGAATGTTGTACAATTGTGTTTATTTTCTTACAGAATGTCTGCAGCACGTTTTGTTAGCAATGCCACATTCTCTTAAAATTGAGTAAAATGTGTAGTAAAATGAAATTATGCAAAGCAGTAGGTACTGGAAAAGCTGGTGATCTCTTTATTCATATTTCATTCAACATAGAAAAATCCAACAAATACATGGTAAATGTCAGAATCAGAGCTCCCATGGTCCTCTGTCTCCTAAGGAGTTCCGTTTGAGAAGCTGGAGGCATAATTTTCCACCACTCGTCCCAATGCCCATTCAGATTCTTAGTGTTCAGAGAAAAAATAAATTTTAAGAGAAAATATTCAGGCTCCTTGGGCTAGATGTATTAGGTTGTCTCTGAAGAGGCAAGGTTTTTCACACCCATTTGGATGGGTGCAGAAAAAAATCACTCTCACTTAGGCAGCAAAACATTTTTTGGAGGAGTTTATTTCATATTGGCAAAGCTCTGAAAAATATGATCCAGTCAAAATCATCCTGACGCTGGGAAGTAGTAGATTGTTTTTCTTTCAATAGAAAAGTCTACATTAAAATATGCAAGAGAAAACGTAGACACAATATTTGCTTCAAAATGTTTTATCATCTGTTCCTATTACTGGGAAATACCAGTACAAATCTTGTTTTAACACAAATCCTGAAAAATAATTTTACTTTTTATCCTGAAATATGTGATTATAAATAACGTATGTTCATATCAATTTTTTTACTATGTAGAAATAAAATAAATTAATTTTAAAGTCAACTATTTATGTCTTATCTGTACTTTAACTATAAATACAAACACTAAATTACTAAAAATTATCATTCCAGGTTTTGCATTTTTTAGAGCTTTAAAAATTTTCTGCTTTTCTATTACATGAGACACTGAAATGTTAATAATGTAGAATTTTAAATGTAACCACTGTTTGTGACACATGCCTTCTTTTATCCTTAATGAGTGAACATGTTCTGAATCACCTTATTTTAAACATTTTTTACCTTGGAATGAATAATTTCCAATTACTGAATTAACCTTTCTAAAATGCTGCTTCGTCATGTTATTAACCTCACCATAAACTTTTACTACATCCCTTTGATTTAAAATTCTAAACTTTCTTAGTTATCTATGAAGCTAATGTATGATGCCCCATGATCATATCAATGTACACAGCTATGATTTAATTTAAAAAAATAATAAAATAAAATTCTAAACTTTCAAAATCAGCAGCCCAAAACATATGCAATGTAGGCAACCTACACCCATGACACTGTCTTGCTCCTTCCCTGTGTGAATATCCTGCTCCACCTTAGGAAGATAGTGTAATACCAGCAGTTCCCGAAATAAACCTTGTACATATATATCTACTCCATATTCCTTATGCCACAGATGTCTTCCTGACTTTTCAGTAATCCAAATTATCCTCATTCTGGAGGATTTCATTGAGATCATAGCTCCATATCTGATTATTTTCTCTTATTCCTATTCCACTCAATCCCTTCCTTTTGTCACTCATATTCTACAAGTGTTTATTCAAACACTTCATGTCAGGACTAGGCTAGGTGCTGAGACAATTTGACAATAATTTGTGCTTTCATAGAACTTACAGTCTTAGTGACATTAAATAAATCAATATACAATGTATGAATATATACACATACCTTAGGACCATTCCTATAAAGAGAAAATTATAGGCTGTGTTTGTGTTAGAGAGGATAAAAATATTATAACTTGGGGCAGCACCTGTGGCTCAAAAGAGTAGGGTGCTGAACCAATATGCTGGAGGTTGCAGGTTCAAACCCAGCCTCTGCCAAAAACTGCAAAAAAAAAAAAAAAAAAAAAAAAAAATATATATATATATATATATATATATAAAACTTGGATATATATTTATAAAAATATATCTTGGATAACTTGGTTTTACTTCTGGGGCATGAAGTGGCTTAAAAATGTTCTGGGGAGCAAGTCATAGTTGCCCAGGCTAAAATGAAAGGAAGAATATTTGAGGCAGAGGCTAAAAAATAAATGACCTAAAGGACGCAAGAAAGGACATTTCTCTCCATGTTTAAGAAACTCATAGGTGACTAGTATTACTTACAAATTCAATAATTGAGAAGGAAATATCCTAGGTCAAAATTAAAGAGGAAGGTGAGGCTAGATAATTTAGAATCACATAGACCATTGCAGAAATTTGAATCTTCTTAAAATTCAGCAGAAAGATATTGAAGGAAAATAAGGAGGTCAGTAGTATGATTATATTTGCATTTAAAAAGACTTCTCTAGTTCTTTTATGGTGTGTGTGAAGGTGAAAAGGAGTGGATGTAGTAACTCTGGTGTAAGATGATGGTGTACTGAATCAGAAAAAGGGAGGGGATGTGGGGGCAGAATAAAGGTAGAATCAATGTGAAATAGTGATGGACTGTGTTTGAGGTGAGAGTTCACCCCTGAGCCATTCAGTGGACCTGGTTCAGTTTACTCAGCAGAACTAGCAAGTTCAACTGAGTCTAAGGGAGACCAAAAAACTGGGAGAGTGAAAAATGAGGCACCTGGGACTCCAACATAGCAGACAGAAGCAAAGTTTTATGCAAAGGAGAAAGAGTATTTCATATTGAAAGAAGAGATAAACATAAACTTTTCCAAGACAGTAGCCAAGGGTCCCCCTCAAGAGGGAGAGGAGACACTAGACAAAAGCTATACACCGATATAAGTCCTTTCACCCCAATTACTCCTACATTCATCTATCAGAATTCCCATTGATTCCCTTTAGACCTTCAGGTGGGCTGTCCTGGTTTCCTTAGTTGTGGATTATATGAGTTGTCACAAAAATCCAGTTATCTTTACTGTGTATTAATAATTATTACTTTACTAGGGACAATATGGCGTCTGTTAGTCTCAAGATGTTTGTGGCAACCGTGGCGTGTGCATTGTTCTGGGACAGGGAACCTTATCTTTATTTTAGGGGGAGGAGTCATTCACGGGGTCATGGAGGTCATGGGTCACACTAGCTGTTATAATTTTCAGGAACAGCACATACAGTGTTTAACTAGTTCATACCCACCCAAAATTTCTTGTTTGGGTTCAGGGCCTGTTCCAACTTTCTTGTTAGAAGGCCGTAATTTACTCCTACACTTCTGTATCCCTTTAACCTCTTTCCATCTCTAAATGGATTGAATGGTAGAAAATGACAAAAGTCTCAAGGAAAATTCCAGGTTTTTTCTGAGGTCTCCATTCATTCATTTGTTCAAAAGAGTTTACTGAAATTGTTAAGAAGGAAACTAGAAATGATGTAATTATTATGAAATCAATTGAGAAAATAATATCAAGAGACTTATAATACACATATAGTCATGGATGTGGATATAGGAATAAGACTCTGAAAAGAAGTTTAAATTACAGCATAAATTTGAGAGTTGTTCACATATAGGTGATATGTACAATCGTGGGAATGGGTGAAATCTCCTGTGAGAGTGAAGTGAATCTGGACCATGACATGGAGACCTAAATATTTAGTTGGAAAAGTGCTCAGAAAAGAAATTGAATAGTTGTGACCAGAGAAACAGGAGAACAACAACAAATACTGAACGTGATGGAATTCAAAGTCAGTGTGATTAATTCCATATAAATGCTTCCTAATGGAAAAGAATGTGGGAAATATCCATTTTACTTAACACCTTAGACATCTTCAGGTGTAATGAAAGCCCAACTGAGTGGGATAATGAATATGGGTAAGAAATCAATTGCCCAGAGAAGGCAATTCTAATTGAACACTGTTTTGTGCTTCAACATTGTGTCATGGTACCAGATATTTTGTACTAAATCTGATCCTCACTTGAGAAACTTTCAAGTTATTGTCTAACGTCATACTTAATCTTACTTTTACTTTTAATTTTTATTTACACTAATTGAATTCTTTGAATAAAAGCCAGTTTCTGACTGCAAGATTATATACAGAGGGTGCCAAAAGCATGTATACATGTAATAAGAAAGGAGAAAGGAGTATTGTAAATTGTAATACTCAATATATATCAATAACAAAAGATAAATATAAGTCACATTTGACTTCTGCGATTACAAGCAGTGCTCAAAGTGTTACCATCAGTGTCCAGACACTTCTGATTATGGCCAACTACTGCTTGAGCAACGCTGGCCAAGGTCTTGCATTCCTAGAACTACAATCGAACTTCCTCCATTCTCTTGGACTGTCCTGCCTGTGGCATGATGATGCTAGCTGTGATTCCATGAATGTCATCTTTAGAGCAAACCTCACATACTCACTGCTGCTGTAATTCAATTCAGCTGTGAAAAGGGATATGTAGATAACATCTCTTAAGTTGTGTATACATTTTTTGGCACCCCCGGTCTCCGGTTTCTTTGAAATATTTATTATATAAAGTGTGGCGTCTCCATAATAATGAATGGTTGAGTGAATAAAGAAAATAATAAATGATGACAGGAGACAGAATCACAAAGAATGAGAAATATTAACAAGGCTAGTGTGGGAAATGCACTATGTCTTTTATTAGGACAAGTTTTAAATTTTAATACTCCTCAGACACTTCTCCCCAGACAGTGATTTGCAGGAAATTGTCCAGAATATTTAGCAGAGCACACGCTATTCAGTTGATTTCCTGAAGAATTCATTGGATACCTACACTTGGAGCTGCCAAACTGTCTTCATATTGGAGTGATAAAAACCACCTCCATAGCCAGGATAGGGACTCAACTTTAACCTTAAAAATTAAAACATCTGGACCTTCAAACATAGCTTCTGTTGAAATTCAGGAGACATTAACTACCTCTATAGACAGGGAAGAGTTACACCTTGTGTGTCTAGATGATGACATCTCAGGAATTTAGCTAGATCTGTCCTAAGTCTTGCAACCATGTGTTCCCTTTAAACCGCACCGATTACAGCACAACTCAGCTAACAAAGGTCACTACGTACACACGTAGACTTCACGTATCACAGTTACTCCTCTACATCATTTCTCATAACCCAGCACAAAATATCTTCCAGCTGCTACTCTAAGAAAATTTCTGCCTATTCATTCTTCCCCAAAACTTAACAGACTAAAACTCCATCTGTATATCCACAGTTCATAAGTGCTATTGAAATATAGCATAATGGCTGGCATGTATAATTAAATATTCTAGTACAACTCTTCAGAAGTTCTTTCTTACATCAAATGCGTATCTTTGCAAAAGAAAACTTTTTTTTTTTTCAGGAAAAAAATGCACATCATGTATCTTTGCTTTAAAATGTAAGTTGATGGGTTCTATATGGAAACATTAAGCAATGCTTTAAGAAATCATCAATGGATTGTTGTCTCTGCTTTTTAAATCTTTATATTCTAGTGCAAGTCATTTATTCACTCTACCCACAATTTCCTTATAAAATCAAGGACTAAAAATATAGAAACTTTACAGGCTATTGCATCTTGAGTTTTTTTAATAATAATTCAAATAAGGAAAATATTTATGTTTTCAGTGAGCAAGAAGAATTTTTTTAATTAATAAAATAATAATTGATACCTATAAAATAAAAATGATTGATAGCTTTTAGATCTTGGCAATATCTAAGTTTCATCTGGCTCTCATTATATCTTGTGCTTTGTTGATTTTTTCTGTTTAAAAATCAATGTTAGATCTTTTTAAAGATGACTGACTTTGAAGCTGGTGGCCCATCTGTTTTCTCTTTGTTAGCAGACTTTTTGAGGCTACTCTGAGTTTATAAGGAAAATGATTTGCTTTGATAAAGAAGCTTGTCGAAAGAAAAAAATAGCATTAGAATTTTTTTTCACCCTCTGTAGTAAGCATTTCTAACACCCATTAACCCATCCTAAGTAGGAAATAATGGTTGGTTATTTGAAAAAATTGCTATTATTAAATAAACTTCTTATCTCCAAGGCTCAACTCTCTATACAGCAAAAGAATGTATTTTTGGAATTCTATGCATCTGTAAAAATTGCTTCTAACTTGCAGGTAATGATGTCCTGACCATAACTTTTCATACCATAATTAATCTGGGGATGTGTCTTATTCCTTATTTTTATTATATAAAAGCATTTTCAAGGCCAGGTGGGGTGGCTCACACCTGTAATCCCAGCACTCTGGGAGGCCACAGTGGGAGGATTGCCTGAACTCACAACTTTAAGACCTCGCCTCTAAAAATAGATGGGTGTTGTGGTGGGCCACCGTAGTCCCAGTTATTTGGGAGGCTAAGACGAGAGAATCACTTGAACCCACGAGTCTGAGGTTGCTGTGAGCTATGACACTACAGCACTCTCCTGAAGGCTACAAAGTGAGACTCTGTCTCAAAAACAGAAAAAAGAAAAGAAAATTGGGTGAATATTATGTCAGCACACTTCCCAACCATTTTGTATGCTTTGTATTTCTGTGCACATTTGTAAACGCATTGAAGGACTTCTAATAGTATTATGTCACCAAACCATCATGCAGAAAATATAACATCTTGTTCTTGTTACATCACTACCTTGTACTATCTTTTGAGTTGCCTTAAATGGCACTTAGGTCTGCCCTAAATTGCATATTTTACTGAAGGGAAATGTAACTGAAGGTAATACAAAATGGTTGGCAACCTGAAAATCACATTTGATGTATATCTTGAGTTATTTTTTATAAGTAGAACTGAGCCCTTAAAAAATTAAATTTAAATGAGGAAATAAAATTGTGAAAAAAAAAACAGTCATTGAATCCAGGCAGAACCTGAAATAATCTAATATCCTTGAGTGTGTGACTGTTATTCTGGGAGAGAGAAGAAATAACACATGCTATTGACATAACATTTGTCTATCTACTTCATCTTTTTCAACATCATTCTTCTCTGCTTAAAAATTACTTATACTTTTTGAATATTTTCTGCTTCATATGATTCCTTTCAAAGTTCTGTGTCTGTGAATAATCTGATTCATAAAAAGTTTAAATGACTAATAACTTTTAATGTTATACTGAGTATAACCAGTAGTAACTTCAAAAAGATGCCAAGGTATATTTTGCCTAATAAACTAAATCCAGACCAGTAAGCCAAGAATATTTAATAAATAAAGGAATTGATAGTAAAAATTATTATTTAATAAATAAAGGAATTGATAATAAAAATAAAATTTTAGTTTCAATAAAACAATTGGGCATGGTATTTATTTTTTTGACAGAGAAACAGATTTCTACATAGGATTTGAAAAATCACAAAGCCTTATCTTTGCTAGCTGAATAATGTTAAGTCAATAATAATCCAGAGTCTCAGATTTCCACCTATGAACTTAAGTGAGGCATTCAAACCCATCTTAATGGACATTTAAAAGAATAAATTGGGATAGTTTGTGTGGAAGCAATTTGTATAATTTTAAAAATACTACAGATGAGATTCTATCATTATTATTTGTAGCATCCTCCTCCAAGTTATATGATGCCTTTAAAAATGTATTGTCTTATTCAGTGAGGCAAGCTTATTTCTGAAGTTGTTTGCATTACATTATACTGATATGAAAAAAGAATGAACAGTGTGAAATTACTATATTTTAATTTCACTTCTTTTCTTATGCTATCCATCAAAGTAAATACTGTTTTACTTTTAGAAGTTTCCAAGAACAGTATATAGGGTAGAATTATTTAAGGAATTTAGGGCTTATGTTATTTAACCATGGTAATAAAGTCTAGAACACAAGAGGAATAAATAAGGTTGATTCTTAATTTTATCCTATACAATATCTACATTTGTTCATTTATTGGAGCCAAGAAATATTTTGGCAAACAAAGCCATAGCAATTGGCTATAAAACCTATTAATTATTCCTATAAGAGAATTTACATGAATTTAAGGGTTTTTTCTGTGATTACTATCTAAATAATTCTTCCATTCAAGAAACATTTTACTATCTAACATGTACTACATATTAGGCACCCAGGTGTCTACATAGAAAACTAATTTTTCAAGCTGTTGCTAGAGTAAGTTACTACAATTATTCATTATGGTGATTCCTATGCAAAAACATAAGGATGATTTTCTGCTCATTTCCTTATGCATATAAATTTAGTTTAAACCCTCAGTCATCATTTCCTTTAGAAATCACACTTTTCTGGCATATCAGTTGTACAGAAATTTACTTTCTTAGGGTTCTTCAGAGTATAAAGAGATTTCACCCTGGGCTATGATAGGCAATATTTGTGTAAAATTTTCACTGAAGTCACTTTTTAATTGTCACCACACACGAACACACACACACTTTAAAGACAACATTTTATTGTTCACCAGATTTAGTTCTGCCTGGAATTGAACTACTCTAATTATAAACAGAACAGTGAAGCACATGCCTAGTGGCTTATGAGAAAACTATTACATGTTTTTACTTTTCTCAGCCAGAGAGGAAAATGCTGTGCCATTTCTCCCTGAGGATCTCTGTCTTTGTGGACCTTATTAGCATTCACCTTGTTTTCATGTGTATGTAACCCTGGTTGAGTCCTAAATGATGACAAAGAGAATTTAATGTCCTCTAAAGAATTCAGGAATGAAGTTGATTCAGAAGAATTAATTTAACTCCAGACGTTTTAGCCATTCTACACCTCTTGGTAATGTGTGCAATCTAGAAAAAACATGTCTTGTCTGCCAGAGCATTGAATGTTTTTTGTTTGTTTGGTTATTCTTTGGTTATTACTTCTGCATACAAATCTCTATTGTAGAGGGTTTCCTAGAACTTTAGTGAACTATCACTGAAAACAGACTCTGCATCTAAGAAAAAAACAGACACACCAAAACTTCCTGCAGAGATATGTCCTGGTAACCGTAATCGTAACTGCATTAGAAATTCTATTCTCAATGATGACAGGAAAAATGTACTCTGTTATTTATAAAAGTGGTTTGAGTCTCCCTTGACACATCCATGGATGAAGTTAAGAAAGAGACAATCTGTTACATGGTGGAACATCAAAGGGAGCCTTTGTTTTTTCAATATTTTATTAATACTTCTAATATTTATTGGTATGTTAAATTGGTTTAGTAAAGGGGACACTGTTTTAAAAAATTAATAATGATAAGGGCCCAGAAGAATGCCATACATATATATACATACACACATATATGTACAAATATATGTATATCATTTTATGTATTTGTAAAATAACTCAAAAATTATGATTTACAAAAATTATAAATGAGGACTTTTGTTCCCATAATGGAAGTAAATGATAAAAGACATTTAAAATATAATGACTTTTATTTTTCTAGATGTACTGTGCTGGTCACTTTTATCTGTCTAATTTAGAGAAATATTATAGTTTAGGACAGTGGTTCTCAAATGGAAGCAATTTTGCCATTATCTTCCTGCCCCAGGAACTCGTGGCAATGTCTGCAGGTAGTTTTGATTGTCACACTTGGTGTAGATGCAGCCTGCATCTGTACGCACAGGTCACACATACAGCTAAACATCCTGCAATCTATAATTTAGCCCCCTAAAACAAGGCAATGGTTAATCAACATTTATACATACAGTCCAGAAAATGAAAATACTTATTCACATGGAATACTTATTTATAAATTTGAATATTTTATTCAGTGAATCATATTTTCACATGCTTTCATTCAAAGCACTTTTTATATACATAATCATATGTAATGGTAGATAGGACATTACAATATTTCAAGTTTCTATGATTTGGCTTTTAGGTTTTTATATTGATGTATTTGTAATAAATTAAAGCAATATATGTGTCATAGAGTTTGTTCTGTCTTTCATTTATTGAGCTGCCTCCACATGCCTTCCGCATTTATCTTCTGAACTAAAGAAGTGAACTATTCAATCTATCTCCATGCTGCTAGAGCAGGGCCAAATGGGTCGCCGTCAATGGTCGAAATTTTATTCTAAATTATATCTTGCTGCTGCTACTACTAAAGAATACAAAATCATGCTTTTCATAAATTATGGAATATTATGTACACTCTAGTTTTCAGTTCATATTCCAAAGTGTATATATAAATGGAACATAAAGAGTTTGCATTAAAGATATTTTATTGGGAATATTTTTATAGCCCTGGTTTTTGGCCAAAGATGTGTGTATCTATCTTTCATGTTTATACAGTGAGAAAAAAGTGATTAATAACTGCAACTCTACAATATCAATCTTTCAATTAATTCTCTACAATATTTACAAAATGTACTTAAAGGGGTTTGTTTTCACTTACTTGGATATTTTTTGCTATAGATATTGCTTTGGTGGTTCTGAAAGGCTTATTATTTCTTTTGGGTATTTGATGGATATCTTGTTTTTCTTATTGGGAAAGCTAGAACTAATGGGAGTAGGGGCTACTGAATGTCTCTGAAAGATTGGCATACCCCTTATGAAAAGGCATCCTCAACTGCTTTAAAAAATGGGGCAAATATATATATTTATCTCCAGTGAAAGGTAATTTAAGACACAGGTTACATATCACTCTATATAGGTAAATGTAACCAATCCATCAATGAGAGAAAATTATCAATGGAAAGTACATTCCATCCTATATAAGCCATTTCAGTATGAAAAAAAAAAAAAGTTTTTCTGAACTGTGTAAATATTGATGGAGTTCTTAGTAAATGCCAGGCTCTGATGGGAGCTTTGGAGTCAGATTGAATAAGACAAAGTCCCTGCCCTTATGAAGTTTATATTCTAGTTGGCCTTGATGTAGTAATGAGTAGGGATAAAAGTGTCTGTTCTTGAATTAAAATGTGCAATATTTGGCATTACTTAGTTTACTTAGTAGAGAGGTCAGTAACATAAAATCATGAATTTATTTAGAAAGCACTAAATGGTGTGACTTGTCTACCCAAATTTTACTACTACTGTTTGCTACATTAACTCTGACAAATGTTAATACTGGTGTACTTTAACAACATTTAATACTTATCTCTCCTTTCGTTTGATTGAACTTATGTTGTATTTCATTAATTTTTTAAAAAAGTTATATTTTATTTAACAGACATTTTCTAAGAATAATATAAATTTTAGCTATCTGTTGGACATTGTTTCAAATTTCTTTATTCTTTTAAAAGTAATTCTTTTTAAAAATAGTAAGCTTTTCATTAAATAAACATTTGCAAATAATTTTTAAAATCATAATTATATATTGAGTTCTAATCTATGCAAGGAATTAACATAGAAGCTTATTGCCTGATAATTTTTTCTTTATTAAATAGTAACTGTGTACATTAATGCATTTATACAGTACAATGTGCTGATTTGATATACAATATGGAATGCCTTATTAATCTAACTGATTAACATAACCGTCTCCTTGTTTATTTATTTGTTGTGGTAAGACAATGATACTCTATTCTTTTTTTTTTTTTTTTTTTTTTCTTTTTTTGAGACAGATTCTCACTATGTCACCCTGGATAGAGTGCTGTGGCATCACAGCTCACAACAACCTCAAACTCTTGGGCTCAAGTGATTCTCTTGCCTCAGCTTCCCAAGTAGCTAGGATTACAGGCACCCACCACAACGCCCAGCTATTTTTTTGTTGCAGTTGTCATTGTTGTTTTAGCTGGCCTGGGCCAGGTTCAAAACCACCAGCCTCAGTGTATGTGGCTGGCGCCCTACCCACTGAGCTACAGGCACAGCCCTGATACTCTATTCTTAATAGTTCTGAAATGTACATTTTTTTGACAGTTACCATTTTTTACAAGAAAAGGGAAATGTTTTAGAAAAATAAGGAAACATTATTAAACACTCACTAATGAATCAGTGATTGACATATGACTCCTTTCCCCATGAATTTTATAAACATTTCATCTAGACCTAATGAAAATTGGGCTATGTATATTGACATGGTATTATCTTTCTATTTTTGATCAATTATGAGACAATTTTTAGCATAATATAATCCTTAAAATCCAGTATTCAGTTTATTCTCAATGCTTTCAACTAAGTTTGGTTGTAATAGGATTTACATTATCTGAGCAAGAGTGGATTTCATCATAGCTTCATGCTGTCTTTCCTTAATTGAGTAATTGAGTTACTTGCAACTTTGGTGATATGTGTGTTGAGTTACTATTTGAAAATATTTTTACAAAGCTTTGGTATTATAACCAAAGTTATTTTATATACAGAAATTCAAGGCAAGAACGAATCATCGTGTAATTTTAATATTAATGAAAAAAATAGTTTAACAGGATTGCCTCCATAATCAAATAAAATTCCATAATCAAATAAAAACCAAAAGTTTTATGAAATCCAAAGAGGAAATACATGTATGTATAAATGAAACTGAGTTATTGTGATAATTGCAAAAGAACTATCGAATCTTAAGCAAGGCAATTGAAGAAAAAAGAAATTGCAGTGAGAGGCTGGTATGACTGATGAATAGATCAAAGAGATCTAAAATTAGAGAATGTGGTTTGTTTGTTTATTTGTTTTAAATAAGCATACTATGTTTTGTTTGTTTGCTTTTCTTTATTGGTGACATATCAAATAATGTGTTTTAAAATCAGTAGTATCTTGCATTCCATGAAATGAAGGCTGTATGCTCCTGTGCAAAAATGATTAAAACAAATTATAGGGAAACAAAAAAAATGGATTTTATAATAATGTGCACACCTGACTGATTAACCGTCCTTTCATCCTCTACTAGGAACTTTATGGATAGGTAATAAAATAGCTGCTTAATGACTAAATGGTCCAAAAACTAATACTGTTTATGAGTTTGGAGAAACTATTCTGGTTTTGAGAAAGTTGTGGCTAAGCATGTGCACCGAAAATTCCCTCCAGGGGTGTGATCCCCAGAAGCTTCAGAAATAAAAAGCAGCAAATAACATCATTATGAGGAAATCAGTTCATTATTTTTACTCTAGGCCAAGACAACCAAATACACACACACACACACACACACACACACACACACACACACATATATATTATATATATTGCAGGGTGGACATAAAGTTTGTGTGCAATTTACTATGTTAAACTATTTCAAATTTCACACAAGCTTTATGTCCACCATGAGTGTGTGTGTGTTTATTATGATGATAAAATATATTTTGGCATATTTTAAGATTTTGAATCAAGGGCACATTCCCTTTGTTTTTGAAACATGTTCCATGGTACATGACCATGCAGGAAAAAATGTATGTTCTAAGCTTAGAATTTTAGGACTGGAAAGAGAATGATTTTTATGGTTTCTTTAAGACCTAATTTTTATCTTTTTTCTGTTTTAGTCATCTCAATCAATGGGCTCAGAAACTGAAGGCTGGAAAAATAAATTTATCTGTGCAACATCACACATTTTAACAGAAGTACAGCCAAGATCAGAGTCCTTTGGCTCAAGTTTCAGTATTCATTCCATCAGGCCAATGTGTCCCATAATATATTAAACACAGTAATTGGATATTAACATAGCAGATGCTATGATGTGCCTCCTTCTCCCTCCCTGCACCTCAAACACATGTACTTAGAGGACTGAAGACATCATTTTCCCAGTGGCTGGACATACTGGCAACCAACAGTTCTCAAGTAAATTCCTCCTAAGGATTTCCCTCGGGGCGGGGGAGAACAGCCTATTTACTCAAGGTGACAGTTCTTTCCGTTGTCTGCCAATATCCAATAAGGAGATGATGCATGGGTGTTAAGACTTCCAGCCATCTGAATTGGAGGCACTTATGATGGATGACCCATACCAAATTCAGACTCCCTCTGTGCTCTGTTGAGACAGTTTAATTCCACGGACTTTAATTTCTCCCTCTGCCAGCCTCTTCTCTCTTCATTCCCTATAGGTATCGGTCGGAGAACATTCCCCACAACACTTACACATAGCTCTCTCAGAGTGTTTTCTGAGGAACCAAACTCTAACAATGAAGATAAAGTTCCTTGAAATTTATGTAGAAAATGACTTCCCTTTTTAAAGTATAGATAGTTTCTTTTAATCACACCTGTAGTCCTAGCACTTTGGGAGGCTGAAGTAGGTGCATTGCTTGAGCTCAGGAGTTCCAGACCAGTACAAGCAACAGTGAGACCCACCTCTACTAAAAATCAGAAAACTAGATGGGTGTTTTTGCAGGTGTATATAGTCCTAGCCACTTGGGAGGTCGAGACAAGGGGATCCCTTCAGCCCAAGAGTTTGAGGTTGCTGTGAGCTATGATGATACGAGGACATTCTACCCAGTGAAACTTTGTCACATACACACAAAAATGGTTCTGCAGTAATTGGCACATAATAAAATACTAAGAATAGGAAGGTAGCATGAACTATTGAGTTTTAAAGCAGCTGTCTACTTCCTAAAATGTCAGGGTTTCAAGCAGCTATGTCCTCGGGTTTGGAGGTGCTCTTGACCAAAACATGAACAGACATTACAAAGTAAGGCAAGCAGGAAACAAAGTTCATTGAGAAAGAGCAATATAGGCTTACAGAGCAAGATATAGGTTTAAAGAGCAAGACAAGTTCACCACAGATAGCCATCCCATGGCAAGTAGGCAAGGAGGCTTGGGTTACGGCCAGCGCTTCTATTTTTTACTGTCTGGGTGAGGTCACCTTGGATCCAGAGCCTTGCTGTGCATACGGACCTCCTATAAGCCTCTCAGAGAGCCCCTGGGGAGGTGTGGACTGCAATGTAGGTTTAAACTAATAGCATGGTAATTAGCCTTACATCTATTCCAAGTCACCTTCAAGACTCCATTGGCCCCATGTTGCTTGGCCAGTGTGCTGGGAAGTTTTCTACATCCTTTTGCAGTTGGCACACTAAGTTCTTATTAGTGGATTGGTAGGATGGTCCCTCTCCTCCCCAGGTGGGAGCAATTATCCCAGACAGAATTAAGGTGGCCAGCACGAAGCTGGGGGTCTGGGAGTCTGCCCTCACACTCCTCCCCCAGGCAGAGCCAGATTTCATGCTATCTACCTAACAACACATCAAGACACTTAAAAAGAAAAGGCCTGAACAGAATATTCCAATCTGAAATCACTGAACGTAAGAATACCATTCCAAAGGGGAAAAATTATTCAGCAAATGTTTATTAAAAGGTTAATATGTTCCAGACAGCTGGGTCAGGAGAATGGATACCAAAAGAAGTAGATGAATTGAGGTTGCATTTCTGCAGTACAACAGTAAGGACTCGATTTGAAGGTGTAAGGGGAAGAGAGAGGTGTTGGTCTGACAGAGGTGACATTTACAAGGAGAACGCTTGGGAAGAATGGGGTTCAAAGCTGAAAATCAAGTTTTGCTTTGTTTTGATTTTATGTCAAATTTGTGATGTCAATAAACAACAAAGTGATGGAAGCTGAAAATCAAATTGGGGGCTATGGGCAGAAATTATGCTTGGGGATGGGGTTTTCCAGGAGTCAGTGAAGAGACGGGGATTTAAACTATCCACCCCTCAGATTTCAGGGAACCGGCCATCTCCACTGGCCCCTTCTGCGCGTGTTGTAGCTGTGCTCTGCTGTCTATAGTCTGTCTTCCTCTCCCTCATTCATTTTTCTTCACTGTTACCCTTCTTTGTAACAACAGTAAATCCTTCACCTTTTCCAAGTAGAATGCTAAGCTGGCTAGTTTCTACCGCAATGCCTTTTCCCAGACCAACACAGTGCTCTCTTCAGGAGAAATGTTAGTGCCAGCTTGGAATCTTCTCTTCCTGACAGCATGATTCTATGGGCTGTGTCTGTTTCTGTCCCTGGAGTATAAAATTCTTTTGAGTAAGAAGGTTGCGTGCACTTGCAGATCTGATTTTGATGAATAAATTGCATCTAAAACTCAAAAAAAAAAAAAACAAAAAACAAAAAACAGGTACTGAAATCTCTGTTGTTTTCTTTAGGTCACTGATGGCACTTGGATGTTTATAATTCTTTAAATTCCTCACTTATCATCTTAGTGAAACACATCACAACACTGATAATTCTACCAACTCTCTGGTCATATAATTAAAGTAAGCCAATATAGTTGGCATTTAAAACAACAAAAATAATGGCTTCGTATCCTAATACTTGTTCTTTATGAAAATAATCTGTATTTTCAATAAAACTCTAGAATTAAAATTTAGGAAATTATATAAACAAATACCAAAAAAGCTTTTGAGAGTAAATTAACCATTTACCACTCTTAGTAGTGACATTGTTAGGTGGTGAGATGAGGAATATGGGTAGGCTATTTGGGGTTGGAGAGGGTCCGGCTGACCTGACTGTTGTGGGAATGAGGCTGATTCAGACCTTGCAGATGGGTTGTTGACAAGCCCTTGCAGGTGGGTTGTTTTGAGAACACAGTTAATTGAGATCCTGGGAGACTTCCAAGAAGCAGCTGCTACTCCTCAGAGCTGTGGATAAAACCCAAAGCTGCACTTAACCTGGAGACTGAAGTCACTAGGACACAGCTCATCTTGCTGTGCACATCGTTAACAAACTTTCTTTTTCTTATTAAAAGTTTACTTGCTCTTTTCTGTTATTTTGGTGATTACTACTGCTCTAGTAGTACTGATCCGGAAAGTTTGATCTCATGGAGAATTCTTTAAACTTTGTGGAAAATTTAGAGGGTTGCATACAAATCTATGCAAACCACTCTATTCTATGTATGTGAAGAATGTGTTTTTGAAGGGCATCTTTTTGTGTGTTTTCCCATAGGCTACATACCGAAATCGAATTGTGAGCCAAAATCTCAGCACAAGGGACCGAAGAGCAATGCATACTCCCACCGAGGACCGTTTTAGATACTCAGCAGCCGACCAGACAAGCCCCCACAATAACAAGACGTGTCAACTATCAAGTCTATGTTTAAGTAATTTCTTAAAGGACAAAGAGCTGGCGGAAGTTATCAAACATTCAAGAGGAACTTATGAGACCCTGACTTCAGAGGTTACACAGAACTTGCGGGCCTCTGTCGGACAGAGCTCTCTGAAGCCTACAGGGAAGACGGAAGGGCTGTCCACATTCTTGGAGAAACCAAAGGACCAAACCGCTGGGGCCCGGCAGCATTCCACCTTCACAGGCAGGTTTGGACAGCCACCCAGAGGGCCAATCTCTTTACACATGTACAGCAGGAAGAATGTTTTTCTCCATCATAGTTTACACACCACTGAGCTGCAGACTCTAGGCCAGCAGGATGGGTAATTAAATCAGCCTATTCCTGTCTCCGAGTAGGATAAAAGATGGTTAGTGTTTCTTGTGCGTAGTTCAAATGAAAATTGTCATGTACTTTTTATTACCTTTTATTTTTAGTCATAAACAAATATTTGTGGACCTTTTTTCTTAACAGTGAGGGTTTGAGCATGTTAATTGAATTAGGTTGACTTGCCTTGAAGACTTTATAGATGTGTGTAATAAATGGGACCATCTTGCTGGTTTATATAGTCCATAATTTATTTTTTATCTCTATTGCTTACTGATAGGCATTGAGGTTTCAGAAGGTAATATCAAATAGCAATCTGTTCACTCTGTCCATGGTGTTACTGTAAAGTAGGTCTGAGGAATAAATAGATAAAGGAAGTGTAAAGAATTTAAAATAATGTAGCTAATAGAAGGAGAAAGAAGAGGAATTTGAAGTCTTCTATTTGGTGGTATACTTATTTGAAGAATGAAGCTTTCTAGAGATGTGTACAACTCTGTTACATACATTCAAGCTTATCCTGTGATCCTTAACTATTAAGAGGGGAAAGGCTGTTTCTTTTATCCTTAAAATGTTTAGTTCACACCAGTTCACAAAGGATTTCAGACAGAGTAATTGCTAGACAAATAGGGAATGACAGCTCTGATCTTTGAAAAATTTTGCTTTTACTTTTTTCATTGACATTGAAGTAGGAAGGCATAACATAGTAAGGAGGTAAAGTTGACTGAATTTTGTCAAATGATGAGTAAAAAGTGACATGTTGTGTTCTATGAGTCATTGTCAGGGCAACATTAGCGTAGTTTTCAAAATTTAAAGGATGGAGCATTCTAACAAAAATACTATTTGACTTAACTCTCCTTATTTTTTAAATGTTCATTTATTTATTAAGATATATCCAATTTAAGTTTATATACATCAATCTATATTGAACACTTCATAAATTGAAGAACAGAAGGTCAATTTTTTTTGGTAGCCAGAATTTCATACTCTGACTATGCAGTCACAACCTAGATTTAGAATAGAATGTAAAATTTTGTGATCTTTGGAAATTTGATTTTAGAAATAAACCTCTAATAGGAATATTTAAAATTCATTTCACAGCAATTATTTCCCTTTGATAAATAAGGCCTAATAATGTTGTACACGTAAATGCACATGAAATAAATCAATAAATTCATTTGTTGATAGTTTCTTCATGTTTAATTAGTAACAGAGCAGTATCAAACCGTATAAATTTATAAATAAATAAATAATCTCAAAAGGACTAGTAGGAATCAAGGCTACAATTTTCTTAAATAAATATCAAAGCTGGTAAATTTATCCATATTAAGCATAGTCAATGGAAATTGAGATTGTCATACCTACCGCATGATCTGTTTTTCTTGCATTCTCTAAAAGACAGAATCCATCAGTGTGTACAAATGAGGCGAATAAAGGGAAATTGAGATAGCAGTTTTAGCATGGCATCCAAATAATCTTAAATTAAAGCAAATGCATCTCCCTATTATAAAAATGTATTTGAGCTCAATGCTTTGGGGAAAAGCCATTTGATTTATTCCCTCATCTCCCAGCTTTAACTACTATTGAGCTTTTATAAATTTTCAGACTTTGTTTAGAATTGGTGAAGTAAGGAGTCTAGTGGATATGCAGTCCTTGTAATTTTAGTTTTTCAAAGGAACTCACATGTGCATCAAGACAAATGTTTGCCAAATGTTTTCTTTCTTTGTGTGTTTGTAATTCTGCTGACAGAACAATGCACACTGCAAATTGCTTACCTTAATGAGACTGCTATCTAAACTTCCCATCATTCTTCAGAAGCTATGAATTTGGGGTTAGGCGATATTTAAAAATGATAGAAAAATAGGAAAATATTAATTGTGGGATTTAGCTTGATTTGTCCTCAACTTTGGTGTACATTGCTAGAGTATTTTAAATCTGTAAATAATCAGCATGGTAAAATAATCAAGGATTTTTTCCCAGGATATGGAAGGACTATGTATCACAAATAATGTTTCTGATTTGGACCTTTGGAGTTTATAGTTTTGTTTTCCTGAAAGATAGACTTTTGAATTATACTTTATAAAAAATAATCTATTTAAGAAAATCTGTCATTTAATAGACATTTTAAGAGATGTTTTAAACACTAGTATTTTCTTGAAAAATCTTTTTTAAAGCTGAATCATTCAAAAAGAAAACCTGGATTAAACTGTTCGATTTTAAAAGGAAGGGTATTTTTTGGAAATATCATCTTAAAGCTGTTTTGTATCAGTATTTTCAGCATTGTTATAATATTATTTGTAATACTAAGTGTAACTCAGGCCTGGAGAAGTTGTAAGCCCATATGCTAATGTACATCAGTAACTGTAAAACAGGGGTCCTTTGTAAGTTCCTTGTGTGTATATATAGTAACTCATAACAATGGCATGTGGGCAGTCTTTCAGTGAATTGATTTCTTTGTACTAAAATCTCTAGTTTTCTAAGACAGTTCCATGTATAAAAATGATTTGTACATTTCTCCAAGGCAGTACATATCCAAAGACATGACACCAGGGGGAAAAAGTGCTTGTTTTCCTGATGGAAGCATTGGTCTTTGATTTTCCTTCCTCGTTCTTCTGTGCATGTATATGTGTAGCTAAACCTAAGTGACCCTGTAAAATTTCTGCTGCAAATGGTCTCTTCTGAATTTAAAATGTGCTTTTAAGGACACTTAGGAAGAGATATTCTTTGAAGAAAAGCTATTTCCACCTGAAATAAACCGTTCCCATTTTTATAACTATTGGAACATGAAACTATATTTCCTGAAGTCAGTGATTTTTTTTTTCCAAATAATTTTATAGACCAATAGAGGCACCATGAAACTATGGATTATCTCTCAAATTCATTCTACTTCTTTGGAGGATCATAGTACTTGTCCACATGACACTATGAAACAAGTTGCTGCAATACAAAAGGTTTGGATCTACCAGTATCAACATGCTCAGGGTCAGAACCTGGAATCACATGCTATTCAAGTTATTTTAGTTTCCTACTGTTTAAGATATAAATATTATAGTAATCCAGTAGCCAATATTAAATATTTGTAGGCATACTTACACAACTTAAAATGTTTGCAAAGATCTTCATGATCCGTGTTTTATTCCTTATATTTTCCAAGGTTTAATCCTAGTCCATTGTCATTATTTTCTGAGTATTTAACTCTTGCTGAATTCAAAGGAAATGTCACATTTTGTTTTGTCTTTTTCAGCTCGTGTATTTGATAGAAATAACATGCATCACCCCCCAACAAAATGATTTAATTTTTTTCATATTGTATGTTTAAGAACCATGTCCCCAAGATCAGAAATATTTCATTAGACCTCCCAGAAATTTTCTTAGTAATTTATTTGTCATAAAATAGTTGATTAACTTAGTAGCTTCGTTGCTTCTTGACAACTTAGCAGTTTATTTAATAGTGAGTACTAATTCTCTGCAACATTGATCATTATGACCTCATTATCAAAAAATAGTAATCGATAACAGTACATAGTAATCCAAAAATTAGAATACTGGGCATAATCTTAAAATTATAACTTCATATTTATAATCCTAATTTTGTCTCATTTTCTTACTTTCTGAACTTTAGTTTCTGAATAGCCAAGAAGAAAAAGTACTCAAAAATCTCCTAAGGCTTCATTGAACCAAAATGAGGGAAAGTAGAAAAGAAAGGGGGACATACAAAGATGGTGTCTCTGATTGTTGTTATATGACTGAATCACGTGTCCCCTGTTCTAAAGCTTTTCCCTCCCTGATACACATTAATTTCAGTAGTGAGTCATTTATACCAAGATTTGATTGAATTCAAAGACTTGATTCTATTTAAGCATTATTATGTCCTTTTATATGTGTTTATATATATTGTATGTGTAGCTATATAAAGTAACCCTGTAAAATTTCTGCTGAAAATTGTCTTATAAAGGACACATAAAAGGACCTTTTATATATATATATATATATATATATATATATATATATATATATATATACATAGATATAAATAAAAGGCTTCTTGTATGTATATATATATATATATATATACATTTATAAGTTTAATTGAAATTATGTATTAATGTATTAATTGAATATACATACAAGAAGAATTTCAATTACACTTAATATTCTTTGGAAATTTATTCCTCCAGTTTAAACATTTAAAAATTTATTGTTTTTTTCCCATGTACTAACTCTTTCATGCCAACTCAGAACTATTATCTAATCATGAGGCAGGAATGATAGAAAATATAAATTTGTTGTGCTTCTTTTAAAAATCTGATATCTAACTGGTCATTAAAGAAAACCTGAATTGAACAAAAGGATTGAATGAAAAAAAAAAAAAATTCCATAATCTACTAAGAGAAACAAGACCTAGGAAATAAACACCAAGGTATAACAACAAAAAACCTCAATTGATTAACTAATTAAAAGCTGACTTGTACTGTAGTGGATAAGCAAACAGCCAACTAAGTAACCAACCAATGAAGCCCACTTAGCTAACAATATACATACATCATCATTGCCAAATTTTTATTTTTCAGATCTTATTGTGTGCCAGCCCGTTTCACCAAAGGTCAGAAGTACAAACATCACATATCCCTGGACTATTTTTACAATATTTCTGATCTTGATAAGAACACAGTTCTGTTTTCGAAGAATGCAACTCAAAATCCTGAATATTTGCTATGGAGAAGAATGAAAACAGTCCACACTGTTTAAGGCCTCGAAAATTTGTCATGGACAAACAAAAAAGTCCTTAATGAAAACAGAAAGGATTTCTTACATTTGACTAAGTAAATCTAGAATATGGGATATCACAGATTTTTCTAGAACATTTTCATTGCAGCATCATCAATTTCTCCAATTTAATATAACCCATATGTTTATTCTATTCTTTCCAAACATTATCTCATTGCTTTAGTAAGCTCAGGTTGCTATAACAAAATACCATAGACTGAGTGGCTTGAACAATTGACATTGTTTCCCATAGTTCTGGAGGCTGGTAAGTCCAAGATCAAGGTGCTAACTGAAGCAGTTCCTTCTGAGAGCCTCCATCCTAGCTTGCATAGGAAGAAAAAGGTCTGTTTTTTACTTCTTATAAGAACACTTAATCCCATCATGAAGGTTCTGCCCCTATGACTTCATCAAAACCTGATTGCCTCACCGAGGTCCCATCTTTAAATATCATCACATTTGGTGTTATGGCTTCAACATATGAATTGGGTGGGGGGCTAGCATAAAAATACAGTTCAGCACTCATTTTCAGCTCACTACCTAGTTAGGTAGCTATTGTTTTACTTTTTCATGAATTAGTCCTAAGTGGCTAGGTAATTTGCCAAAAACACACAACATAAACTCATTCCATAACCACTCATTATTCTTCCATTTGTGCTTATAAGATATTATGTTTATCTCCAGAATGGGCTTGCTCCTGAAAAAAATAGTGATTCAAACAAACATGCTTTCTCAATCTCCTTTACTCTTAAAATTTCATTGATACTTCTTGGGAAGAAAATCAAAGCAATGGTCTATATTGTTAAATCAGAATACTTTCATTCAAAGGTATTTTTAGGACAATTATGGATGTTTAGGTTAATAATTAATAGAATTCAGAGAGGAAAGCTCTTCTATTTTTATGTTACCACCTACAAAACCTGACATACTAAGTTTCTTTTTTTGAAAAGCAGTTGGGAAAAATACTAAGAAATAATTTCAAGTGGTGTTTTCTAAAGCAGAGGACTAGTTAAGTGTCTAATGAAAAGAAAATGTAGAAGATAAAAAATAATCTAGATCACAGATTATTTTATTCTTTCTTTGTTTCTTTCTGAGGACATTGAATCAAATAGATACGTTTGTATTGCCTTATACACATTTTAAAAATAAGAACTTTACAAAAATATTTTAGATATTCCTATCTAGGAATAAAAATTATGGCTTATTTAAAATTTGCCTAAATATTCAGAAGGAATTGAAATTAAATGAGAAGTACAAATTTACATGTTCTAAAGTTTGAAATAAAATACACAGTAGAACGTCCATTGTTGAACACCTCCAAACATTGCCACCCCCTTATATTGACCTAATTTGCATAGGCCAGACATGCATCACATATACTTATGTGATGTATATGTTGACTCTTATGTTGACTACTCCATATGTTGACTACTCCATATGTTGACCAGTTTTTTATGGTCCCTTGGGTGGTCAGCTTAGTAGAGGTTTTACTGTATACCTTATTTCATTGTCATATATACCAAAATAGTTTCTGCATAAGATGCAATTATACCATGAAGTCTCTCTTCCAAAATCTTGATTTCAGGAATGCAAGAGAAGTTGAAGTTTAATTTAACTCCTATTTTTAGGGAAAAATATCACCCTATATGATGTATTCTTTAGATATACAGATCTAATATTATTAATATTTATAACAATCCTTTCTATTATTTATCTCTAAAACGCTAAAAATTTAATGATAAAGATACTCTTGAAAATTGCCCTTGAAGTTGCAAATTCTAGTAATATTTAATGCAACAGTATAATTTCTTTTGTGGCTCTTGATTTCCCAATAAGCACAGTGATTTTATTTAATGAAAAGTTATCAAGTCAACTAATATTCTAAGAAAAGGTTGCTAAATTTAAGAATGGTGATTAAAAACATGTTTAAAAAAAATAATAAATTGTATGGTACCTGACTGCTGGCAATATGATGGTAATTTGTCTTGAAATTGTCTTGTTGATGGATTGACTCACTTATCCATTCATGCTCCATGCTCGGCATAAAGCATTGTGATTTACTTCTAGATTCTTGAGAGTTGTGACAATTGGGAAAAACAAATCAACTTATTTTATCAGCCAATGGATGTGACTTACGTTTCTACTTTCTTTGCTACCAGGTTTTTCTTAATTTCCAAAATACAGTAATAACATGTGATACCCCAAGGACTACTACAGGAATACATGTATACTGCTATATTTAATTTCAGTGGATGTGTGGATTCTCTTCCTCCTGAGTTATACTCTTTTTATCTCCAATGTTTACAAGTGGTCACAATTAAAAATATATATCACTATATTTTGACTTTATATTTTAGAAAATTCTATTTATTTATCCTATGTGTTTTGTAATGACACACAAAAAGCAAAATCTTTCTAAATTCTCTCTCTCTCTCTTTTTTCTCTCTCTCTCCTGACACACACACACGGAGTTTTTAAAATGGTGGAAGACAGATATTACTCAAACATTAGAAACAATATATATCTGTGTATTCATCTTGGCATCCATACCAACCAATAGAGAAGAAAATTTAAAATGCTTCCTGCAATGTCTTGAAACTATACTCCAGAATTTTATATTTAAACTGGTCAAGTGTTTGTATACCTTCACAACATTAGAACAAATGGTGTTCTTTTGCTATGTAGTTTTATGTAATGCATAAATACAAATACCAAAAAAAAAAAAGCTGAAATAAAACAATATGATGTATTCTATAATTTATATGTAATGTGACCTTATGGTTTAAGACTCAATCCATTTTTCTGACCACAGGAAGAGTTTCTGTTTGACTCTGAACTCCATTTTCTATAAAGAATGTCTAGAAGCTCTATATTGATTTTTTAATTAAATTACTGAACATATTAAATTTTAAGAATTATTTTGAAGACTTTATTAAAATGCATATACACATATACTCTATTTCCAGATTCTCTTGGTAATTTTTAAAAAACTCTTTGGTCATGATTACAATTAATCAGCACTTTTTTTGTGCAGGAATTATGTAGATATTTCTTCCTGAAATTTCAGTTGTAAAACAATCATTATTGTAAAAGTATTTTAAATAGAATAACAATGCATACTTATAATTCTTTATGCAATTCTTTCAAATATCCTGATTTTTAATTTCATTCTAAATAACTTTTATATGTCTCATGGGAACACTTTCTTACCTCTCTAATATAGAAAATGCTTTCATATAGGTACAGACATTGTTAGAGAACATGATTAAATTGATAGAAGTGATACAAGTGACTATTGTGTTTTAAGGGATATTTAAAAATTTAAATTCTTCTCAAAAAATATCTGTGAAAACTGGGAACCAACTTTTATACATAAAATTAATTTATTAGTTTAATTAAGTGTAATGCTTGATTTAATTTCATTTGTAGACCCAGAATTTCACAAACACACACAAAAAAAGAGTTTGCTTTATGTAAAAACACTACTTAGCTTTAAAAACTTAGCCATGGGGTAGTGGGTAGGGTGGGGACTTAGCCATGAGTTTTAGCTGAGGCGTGATTATTGCTAACTGAAAAGCACTAATAGAATACACTGGTAGTCAAATGACTAATATAAGAAAACAACAATCATAAGGAAATAATGTTAAGAGGTGCTTTTCCCTTCTTTGATTCATTGCTCAAAAGTGATATTTGAGTTTTGTTTTTACTTTTTGAGTTTTTAAACATGAAAAAATAAGTATTTAAGTAAAGGTTAACTTTTAACTACAAACCGTGTCTTGCACCATTATTTGAGCCCAACATTATATATTTTCTATTAAAGAAGAGCTGAAAGAAGGAGGAAAATGCATATAAATCCAGTTTTGAATTCTTCTAGTATACAGTAAAAATGGCCATATCCTGAAAATTCAAGCTGGTACCATGTTTTAATTAAATGCTGATTTTAAAGAGTCTCTACTGGTTAGATTAGGTCAGATGCTGGTAAGAGATCTATCTTCCCACAAAAAGAACAGATAGCTTATGTGTATTCATTGACAGCTTTTAAACCCAAACCAGTTCTTCTAAGACAAGTATATTTGATAAAGCTGTAGTACCATCTCATCAACCATAATCACGGCTTTGTATTTATGTTCTACCTTGAAAATATTTATTATTAAAGAAAATTTGACTTGTTTGCAGAGGCTTTCCTGTCACTAAACACTGCAAATTTAAGAGGGACATATACTTTCAAACCATAGAATATGTGAAAGTTTTATAATGTATCTATCTATCTATCTATATATATATATATATAGTAAAAAAAGGACAGTAAAATGATGATTATCTGAGGACAGAAACTGAACTTTAGATTCAGGTGGCCCAGAGAAAACCAAGTAGGAAGAATATATTAAAATAAAATCTATAGCTAGGCATACTGTATTCTTTTTTTTTTTTTTTTTTGGGGGGGGGGTGCAGGGCCAGGTTTGAACCTGCCACCTCTGGTATATGGGGCCGGTACCCTAGTCCTTTGAGCCACAGGCACTGCCCCAATAGATTTAAGAGTTAACTTTGTTAAAAATTGCAATAGTGACATTGTAACATGTAACACTTAACATGACATTTATTGTTGAAATATGTTTACTCATTACAAATAATAATAAATAACTTATTATTTTTCAGCTTACTATCTAGGTTTTCTTCAGCATCACATAAGTCATCAATGTCTTGATCTATCACATTATTTGAGTAACAACTTTCCTAATTGTCATTCAGCATTTTACTTACTATAATTTTCTATAGTTGGATTATTAGTTTCTCACCAAAGATTTAGCTTTTTACTTTCTAGGCAAGTAATATCTGCTACAAAATGTCTTTTATTCTTTACCTTTGTACTCAATTTGACTTTTAAACTAACACCTTACTGTTCTTATGCAAGTGTTATACAGACCTATAAGAAAACATGAACAGACCAATAATGAATAATGGCATCAAAACATAACAAAATGTCTCCCAGGTTGTTATGGCTTTATTCTGTCAAACATAAAAAGAAGAATTAATAACAATTATACACAAATTATTTCCAATAATCAAATAGGAAAGAATATTCTTTCAAACTCATTGTAAGAAATCAGATAATCCCACAATGAAGAAAAATAGCTACAGGCCAATATGCCTCATGAAAACAGATGAAAATGCCGGGAGGCCAAACTTGTCCCTCGGGAAATGTTCATCATGTTGACCCTATGGATTCAAGCACACAACACCATATTCTTCGAGATTTTGCATTCAGAACTCCACAAGCTTGCATGGTCTCCCCTTCTTTCTGTTTTTATGTTGGCTGAGAACTCCATGTGAGAGGAGTTTCAGTGAATCAAGTAGCAAAGTACTGGGAATGGGAGAGCTGATCAAGGTTTTAAAATAAAGGATGCCTGGGACACCTGCATAAGCATCGGATATAGCCCTGCAACATCTTAAAGGACTACAAGGGAGAGAAATGCTGATGGAGTACATAATTTAACTACATCTAATAATGAAATGACTGATAGGAAGCCGGCTGTGAGCCAAGGAGAAGGCAGAAGACAGATATGAATGTGTTCCTAGGCTTTCCTGGTGGTTTGTGGCACTCTCCAAACTCCTCTGCAAGGGCTATTCTTGACCAAGAAGACCTCAGGAGATCATTCCTGAAATCAAGTCTGGATGAAGGTATGGTTGTGGGGGCAGAGACAAGATGGCTGACTGAAGCCAGCTTTCCACAGAGGCTCCCATCCAGAATGAGAGTTAAAGGACAGAAATTTAGCAAGTAACCTGGTGAATTAGAGCTTCACCAAGATAGAAGGTTGAAGAACGCACATCAACCCCGTTGAGATGAGCTACGACCCCAAGGATACAAATAAAAGGTACAAAATCCATCATCAAGTGGACGGGAGTCCCCTCCCCCATGAGAATGGCTCAGAGTGCCCCACAAACTAATGAGCAGAGTTCAAAGGTCCTCCCACTACACTCAATGGGAAAGACCCTCTAAAAACTGAACCTACCTTCCCTAATAGGGTCCCACAGCATTCTCCTGCAAGGCATAAAACTGTATAAGACAGTACATATTCTCTTCCTGCAATTCTGAGCTCCCAGCACTCCCCTCCACTCTCACTCTGAGGTCTGAAGGCCTGTCCCCCAGGAGTCCAGATTCTTGGGTGATTTATCAAGGGGTGTGGACAAGGCTGGACTGCACCTGGTCTAGTGCTGATTCTGCGGCATGGGAGTGAGGAGAGGACCGTCAGCTGAGAGTGAACCGCGTCAGAGCAGCAGTGCCCCAAGGCACAGAGCAGCAGCCGTTTTGGGCAACAATAGGGCTCACCCCAAGATATGCTGAAGCCACACTCCCTGTCTCTCTGGGCAACCAAAGGAAGTCAGGAATCTTCTCAGGTGGCAACCACTGACAGAAGAACTCGGGATCAGAAACACAGCCCCCATAATTAAAGGGTTTGCCTGAGGCGGTACTGGCCTAGGTGGAGCGTGGGGGACTAGAAAACGTATGCACAGTGCCAGCTGACTCCCAGGGTGTGGCTGACTCAGAGGACTGCTTTTCTTAGCCTAAGACACAACAGACCCTCAGGGGATCGTCAGTCTAGACAAAGGAGTGCAGGAGTCTAGAACTGAGAGCTAATCGAGCTGCGAATAGAAACCTTTGCAGCAGCAAAGACAGGGCTTGAGGTGCAGATTCTGTGAACTCAACACAGTTTTTCTTCTGCAGGAGAATTTAGCTGACAGAAAAAAATTCCAAAAATTTGTTCTGTTTGGTCAGTAACATCAGTCAGGGGCGGGGCTGGAACTGAGTGAACATCCCCCAGTCTCCATCAAGTGACCGAGGTTCTCAGGCCTCACCTCCCTCTGCTGGATAGAGGCAGAGAGCAGTGGCCTGGCTAAGCAGATATAGATTTCCTTGAGATTCAGGCAGGTGCAAACCCCTGGAGTATCTGCGCATTGGAGGAAACTGGATCACAGCCCTGCCGGGGTGTCCGTGGCTGGGTGTGACAGAGCTGCAAGGTGGGCATCAACCTTCCCAGATTAATCTATTTACTGGGTGGGTCCCCCTGACTTCATGGAGCACCGGAGCAAGTCATACTTGAGTTGTCAGCAGACCACTGTGATCTAGTTGCCAGAGACCTTTTAAACTCTCCCACATGAGAGAGGTGCTGACTGAGACAATTGATTTGGACCTTTTGAACTGAGCCAATCGCCCAAGGACTATCCAAGTGGTGCCCTGGGTGTGTGGTTGTAGGAAGGTTTGATTTTCCTTTTCCAATTGTTACCTGTGGGGGGCGAGGTAACTTAATTGTGGGTATTTCTCCACTGCTAAGACTTCAACCCAGAGTAACAGTTTCACTATGGTCGGACAGAGACCAGCAGAAAACAAGACAGAACCACTTAGCCCCACCACACCAAACAGGGCCCCAGTTTCTCAGGCCATAGCACTGTACGGGTCCTCAACAAAGCTCCAGGGGAAAAATCAAATGGTGTAAAAAAATCATCGGGTGGAATCAGTGGAAAAACTCTGGTAAAATGAATAACCAGAATAGATCTTCCCCCTCCTCCCTCACCAAGGAAAGATATGCCAGATGTAACTGAAGATCCAATTTATAAACAGCTGGCCAAGATGTCAGAAATCAAATTCAGAATTTGGATTACAAAAAAAAAAAAAATTAATAGAATGGAGGAAAATTTGGAATCAGTAATTTGAGGAGCAATTCAAAACTCAGAATTAGAAATTCAAAAGTTGTCTCAAGAATTTAACAAATTTAAAGACAAAACCATGAAAGATTTTGATGCACTGAAGCAAGAATTTGCAGCCCTCAAAGATCTAAAAAATACGGTAGAATCCCTCAGTAACAAGTGGAGCAAGCAGAAGAAAGGATTTCTGACATTGAGACAAAGCTTTTGAATGCTCCCAAACTCTCAAAGAGAAAGAGAAATTGAGAGCAAAAACAGATCATTCTCTCAGAGAGCTCTGGGATAATTCAAAGAAGGCTAAAATCTGCCTCATTGGTATCCCTGAAAGTGATGAAGCGGCTTCGCAAGGCACAGAGGCCCTTATCCATGAAGTTATGAAAGAGAATTTTCCAGACATGCCAAGAGATTCTGAAATTCAGATAGCAGACAGTTTCAGAACCCCGGCACGACTCAAT
>CAUYPK010070769.1:0-52471 GCA_963574355.1 Loris lydekkerianus | reverse complement strand
CATCGAGCTACTTCCGCGTAGCAACGACTCAGCAAGCCCAGACTGAAACTGCCTCTACCTAGATACAGCCAATGTGGTACCATGCCACTGGCCCGACCCTGTCACACACCTCTTCCCCCGCCTTCTTTCCCCGCCCCTTCTCCACAATAAAAAAATTAATTAATTAATTAAAAAAAAAAAAAAAAAAAAAAGAGTCCTCATTGGACTCTTACCTCGGACCATATACAAAAATAACTCAAAAAGGGCCAATAAGCTAAATGTAAGAGCTTGCAGGTGTTGTGGCTCACATTTATAATCCTATTCCTCTGGTCAGCTAAGGTGGGAGGATAGATTGAGCTCAAGAGTTCAGGACCTGCCTGAGCAATAACTAAACCTTATCTCTACCAAAAACAGAAAAGTTAACCAGGAGTTGTGGTGGGCACCTGTAGTCTGAGCTACTCAGGAGACTGAGGCAGGAGGATCGCTTCAACCTAGAAATTTGAGGTTTGTGTGACCTATGATGATACTGCCACTGTACTCTACAAAGGGTAATAGTGAGAGTCTGTCTCAAAAAAACAACACAAGGCTTGGCACCTGTGGCTCAAGCAGCTAAGCTGCCAGCCACATACACCTGAGCTGGCAGGTTAGAATCCAGCCCAGGCCCACCAAACAACAATGACAGCTGCAACAAAAAAATAGCTGGGCGTTGCAGAGGGCACCTATAGTCCCAGCTACTTGGGAGGTAGAGGCAGGAGAATAGCTTGAGCCCAGGAGTTAAGAGGTTGCTGTGAGCTGAGATGTCACAGCACTCTACCCAGGTTGAAAGCTTGAGGTTCTTACTGAATGTAAGAACTAAAACTATAAAATGCTTAGAAGAAAAATTAGGGTTAAACAATCACAATCTTAGTTGTGGCAAGATACTACATATGCCAAATTCTTGGATATGATGCCAAAAGCATGAGCAACTAAAGAAAAATAAGATAATCAAGGGCAGCGCCTCTGGCTCAGTGGATAGGATGCCGGCCCCATATACCAAGGGTGGTGGGTTCAAACCTGGCCCCGGCTGAACCGCAACAAAAAAAATAGCTGGGCATTGTGGAGGGCGCCTATAGTCCCAGCTGCTCAGGCGGCTGAGACAAGAGAATTGCCTAAGCCTAGGAGTTGGAGGTTGCTGTGAGCAGTGTGACACTACGGCACTCTACCTAGGGCAATAAAGTGAGACTCTGTCTCTATAAAAAAAAAAAAAAAAAAAAAGATAATCAAAATTAAAAACTTCTGTTTTATCGATAATGTGAAAAAGACAACCTACAGAATAGAAGAAAATATCTTCAAATTCTATATCAAATACAGGTCTGTTATCTAAAATATATAAAGAACTGTTACAACTCAACAACAGAAACATTTCTAACAAGAAGATATACAAATGGTTTATAAGCACATGAAAAAATGTGCATGCTTATCAGTCACTGGGGAAATGCAAAATTAAAACCACAATGAGATAGCTGGGTGTTGTGGCAGGCACCTGCAGAACCAGCTACTTGGGAGGCTGAAGCAAGAGAATTGCTTAAGCCCAAGAGTTGGAGGTTGCTGTGAACTGTGATGCCACAGCACACTACCGAGGGACATACAGTGAGACTCTGTCTAAAAAAAAAAAAAAAAAAAAAAAACACACAATAAGATACCACTTCATGCCACTAGGATAGGTACAAAGGCATAATTCAAACAAACAGAATATAACATGAGTTGGCAGGGATGTAGAGTAACTGTAATCCTTATACATTGCTGGTAGGAATGTAAAATTATTTAGCCACTGTGGAAAACTTTAGCTATTCCTCAAAAAAGTTAAAAAAAAAATTACTATATGATCTAGTATTTCCACTAAGTTATATACCCAAAAGAACTGAAAACAGGTCTTCAAATACTCGCACAGGAATGTTCAACACAGCATTATTTGCAATAACTAAAAGGCAGAAATGACCCAAATGTTCAAAATGAATGAATACATAAAATATGGCACATATAACAGATTACTCAGCCCATAAAAAGGAATGAATTACTGACACATGCTACAACATGGATGAGCCTTGAGAACCCTATGCTTAGTTAAAACAGCCAGACACAAAAGCTAATATATCACATTGTTCCATTTATGTGAAATATGTATAGAATAAGTAAATCCACAGACAGCAGATCAGTGCTTACCAACACTAAGGGAAGAGGGAAATGAGTAGCAACTCATTTCTGATTTTATTCTGGTAACAGGATTTTATTCTGGGGTTATGACAGTGTTCAAAATACAGGTAAGAAATGATGGCTGAGGCTTGGCGCCCGTGGCACAGTGGTTATGGCACCAGCCACAGACACCAAAGGTGACAAGTTCAAACCTGGCCTGGGCCAGCAAGCCAACAATAACAACCGCAACACAAAATAGCCAGGCATTGTGCAGGTGCCTATAGTCCCAGCTACTTGGGAGGCTGAGGCAAGAGAATCGCTTGAGCCCAAGAGCTTAAGGTTGCTGTGAGCTGTGACGCCACAGCACTCTATCAAGGGCAACATAATGAAACTCTGTCTCAAAAAAAAAAAAAGTGATGGCTGCTAAATGTCAACGAATGTTCGCTTTAAAATGGTTAATTTTCTTTTTTCAGACAGAGTCTCACCTTGGTAGAGTGCTGTTGCATCACGGCTCACAGCAACCTCCAGCTCTTGGACTTAGGTGATTCTCTTGCCTCCGCCTCCCAAGTAGCTGGGACTACAGACACCTGCCACAACACCTGGCTTTTTTTTGGTTGCAGTTTGGCTGGGGCCAGGTTTGAACCCACCACCCTCAGTATATGGGGCTGGCACCCTACGCACTGAGCTATAGGCGCTGCCTGTTTTTTAGATCAAACCCCCCCCCCCCCCCAAGAAATGACAAAGGAGATACAACTGAAGATGCCATGCATAGACAAACGGCAGCAATGTCAGAAATCTAAATTCAGAATATGGATGGTAAATAAGACGAATAGAATGTAAGAAATTGAATTCCAAAGAGTAGTTCTAAAGTCTCAAGAAATTAGTGAATGCAAAGCCCAAGTCACCAAAGATATGGACATAATGAGAAAAGAGACAGCAGAGCTGAAGGAAATGAAAACGCTAGTTGAGGAGCTCCAAAATATGGTAGAATCCCTCAGTAACAGAGTTGATCAGGCAGAAGAAAGGATCTCTAAAACTGAAGACAAAGTTTTTGAACATTCCCAAACACTCCAAGAGGCAGACAAATGGAGAGCAAAAACTGATCATTCCCTGAGAGAGTTGTGGGATCACTCCAAAAGATCAAACATTCATCTTATAGGAATTCCCGAAGGAGAAGAGGATGGTCCTAAAGGTACAGATGCTCTACTCCAAGAGATTTTGAAGGAGAA
This sequence comes from Loris lydekkerianus, assembly GCA_963574355.1. Taxonomy (NCBI): domain Eukaryota; kingdom Metazoa; phylum Chordata; class Mammalia; order Primates; family Lorisidae; genus Loris; species Loris lydekkerianus. The sequence continues at coordinate 49,091 of CAUYPK010070769.1, read as the reverse complement.
TTTTCCAAGCATTGCAAGAGATACAGAACTTCAGATAGCACAGTTTCAGAACCCCAGCAAGACTCAATCCAAACAAAGCATCTCCTAGACACATTGTGATTAACTTTGCCGAAGTTAAGAGGAAGGAGAAAATTCTACAAGCAGCCAGACATAAGAAAAGCATCACCTACAAAGGGAGAAATATCAGAATGACTGCAGATCTCTCAGCTGAAACGTTTCAAGCCAGAACAAGATGGTCATCGACCTTCAATCTCCTAAAACAAAACAACTTCCAGCCCAGGATCCTCTATCCAGCTAAACTGAGTTTTATTTGTGATGGAGAATCAAATACTTTAATGACATAGACATGAAGAAATTTGCCATAACTAAACCAGCTCTCCAGGATATTCTCAGACCCATCCTTCACAACACCAATGCAATGCTCTACCTCCAAAGTAAACTCACCCAGAGATTTTTGAACAAAACCCAACTTCCACAGTGATGAAAGGATTAAAAATGTCCACTGGATATCCAAAAATCATGACACCCAAAACACAACCATGCTTATTGATTCTGTCAATTAATGTGAATGGTTTAAATTGTCCTTTAAAGAGGCATAGGCTGGCTGACTGGATACATAAACTCAGACTGGATATCTGCTGTATGAAAGAATCTCACCTTATCTAAAAGGATAAAAATAGATTCAGGGTGAAGGGATGGACTTACAGGCAAATAACCAGGAAAAAGCAGGGGTTGCAATTTTAGTAGCAGATACAATTGGCTTTAAACCAACAAAGATAAAGAAAGATAAAGAAGGTCACTACATATTTGTCAAGGGAAACACCCAACATGAAGAGATTTTGATAATTAACATTTATGCACCCTACCAGAATGCTCCTCAATTCATAAAGCAGACCCTAATGGATATAAACAACTTGATATCTTCCTGCACTATAATAGTTGGAGATTTTAACACCCCTTTGACAGTTTTGGATAAATCCTCCAAGAAGAAACTAAACAAAGAAATATTATACTTAAACCTGACCCTAGAACAAATGAACTTTACAGACCACTACAGAACATTTCACCCTAATAAAACTGAATATACATTCTTCTCATCAGCCCATGGGTCATCCTCCAAAATAGATCATATCCTAGGACACAAGTATAACCTCAGCAAATTTAAAAGTGTAGAAATTATTCCTGTATCTTCTCAGACCACCGTGGAATAAAAGTCGAACTCAACAGCAACGGGAATCTTCATACTCAAAGTCATGGAAGCTAAATAACTTTAGGCTGAATGATAGCTGGGTCAAAGACGAGATTAAGAAGGAAATCACCAAATTTTTGGAACAAAATAATGAAGACACAAATTATCAAAACCTGTGGGATACTGCAAAGGCAGTCCTAGGGAAATTTATAGCATGGGAAGCCATCAAGAAAACAGAAAGAGAGGAAGCCAACAACTTAATGGGTCATTTTAAGCAACTGGGAAAGGAGGAACACTGCTACCCAAAACACAGCAGAAGAAAAGAAATAATCAAAATTAGGGCAGAATTAAATGAAATTGAGAACAAAAGAATCGTTAAGATCAATGAAACAAAAAGTTGGTTTTTTGAAAAGATTAACAAAATTGATAAGTCTTTGGCCAACCTAACCAGAAACACAAAAGTAAAATCTCTAATATCATCTATCAGAAACAATAAAAGAGAAATAACAACAGACACTTCAGAAATTCAAAAAAATTTTCAATGATTACTACAAAAATCTCTATTCCCAGAAATATGAAAATCTGAAGGAAATCGACCAATACCTGGAAGCATGACCTTCCTAGACTCAACCAGAAAGAATTAGAAATCTTGAATAGACCTATATCAACCACTGAAATAGCATCAACAATATGAAATCTCCCTAAAAAGAAAAGTCCAGGACCAGATGGCTTCACATCTGAATTCTATCAAACCTCTTAAGAGGAACTAGTACCTATATTAGACAACGTTTTCCAAAGTATAGAAAAAGAAGGAATACTTCCCAACACATTCTATGAAGCAAACATCACCAACTCCCAAACCAGGAAAGGATCCAACAAAGAAAGAAAATTACAGACCAATATCATTAAAGAATATCAATGCAAAAATATTCAATAAGATCTTAGCAAACAGAATTCAACAACACAACAAAAAAATTATACATGATCAAGGTGGTTTTATTCCAGGATTACAGGGTTGGTTCAACATATGCAAATCTGAAAACATAATACATCACATCAATAAAATAAAAAACAAAGACCATATGAATCTCTCAATTGATGCAGAAAAAGCCTTTGATAATATCCAGCATTCTTTCATGATCAGAATTCTTAAGAAAACAGGCATAGAAGAGACTTTTCTTAAACTAATAGAGGCCATCTACAGCAAACCCACAGCCAATATCATACTAAATGGTGTAAAACTGAAAAGATTTCCACTCAGATCAGGAAGAAGGCAAGGATGCCCAATGCTCCACTGCTATTCAACATAGTAATGGAAGTCTTAGCCATCCCAATCAGGCAAGAGAAGGCAATCAAAGATATCCAAACAGGGTCAGAAGAGATCAAACTCTCATTCTTCCCTGATGATATGATCCTATACCTGGAAAATCCTAGGGACTCAACTTCAAAACTCTTAGAAGTAATCAAGGAATACAGCAGCGTCTCAGGATACAAAATCAATACTTACAAGTAGGTAGCTTTTATATATGCCAACAATAGTGAAGCTGAAAAAATAATAAAGGACTCTATTCCTTTTATGATTGTGCCAAAGAAGATGAAATATCTGGGAATTTACCTAACTAAAGGACGTGAAAGATCTCTATAAGGAGAACTATGAAACTCTGAGAAAAGAAATAGCTGAAGATGTTAACAGATGGAAAAACATACCATGCTCACGGCTGGGAAGAATCAACATTTGTTAAAATGTCCATACTACCCAAAGCAATCTACAGATTTAATGCAATCCCTATTAAAGCACCACTGTCATACTTTGAAGAACTTGAAAAAATAGTACTTTGTTTTATATGGAATCAGAAAAAACCTCGAATAGCAAATACATTACTCAGAAATAAGAACAAATCAGGACATATCACATTACTAGACTTCAGGCTATACTATAAATCTATAAGTGATCAAAACAGCATGGTACTGGCACAAAACAGAGCAGTAGATTTATGGACAGAATAGCGAACCAAGAGATGAACCCAGATACTTACAGCCATTTTATCTTTGACAAGCCTATCAAAAATATTCAGTGGAGGAAAGACTCCCTATTTAACAAATGGTGCTGGGTGAACTGGCTGGCGACCTGTAGAAGACTAAAACTGGACCCCCATATTTCACCATTAACAAAAATTGATTCTCACTGGATAAAAGATTTAAACTTAAGACATGAAACTATCAAAATACTAGAAGAGAGTGCAGGGAAAAACACTTGAAGAAATTGACCTGGGAGAATATTTTATGAGGAGGACCTCCCAGGCAATTGAAGCAATACCAAAAATCCATTACTGGGATCTGATCAAACTAAAAGCTTTTGCACAGCCAAGAGCAAAGTAAGCAAAGCAAACAGACAAGTTTCAGAATGGGAGAAGATTTTTGCAGGTTATGCTTCCGACAAAGGTCTGATAACTAGAATCTACAGAGAACTTTAATCAATAAAAAAAGAATAAATAACCCCATTTCTATGTGGGCAAGAGACTTGAACAGAAACTTCTCTGATGAAGACAGGCACATGGCCTACAAACACATGAAAAAATGCTCATCATCTTTAATCATCAGAGAAATACAAATTGAAACCACTTTGAGATATCATCTAACTCCAGTAAGATTAGCCCACATCACAAAATCCCAAAACTACAGATGTTGGCGTGGATGCGGAGAGAAAGGGCACACTTCTACACTGGTGGGAATGCAAGCTAATACAACCTTTTTGGAAAAATGTTTGGAGATCACTCAAGGAACTAAAAGTAGATATACCATTCAATCCTGCAATTCCTCTACTAGGTATATACACATATGATCAAAAATCATTTTACAACAAAGACATTTGCACCAGAATGTTTACTGCAGCCCAATTCATAATAACCAGGACCTGGAAACAGGCCAAGTGCCCATCAACCCATGAATGGATTAACAAATTACGGTATATGTACACCATGAATACTATGCAGCCATAAAAAGATGGAGACTTCACATCTTTTATGTTTACCTGGATGGAGGTGGAACATAGCCTTTTTAGCAAAGTATCTCAAGAATGGGAAAAAAGGTATCCAATGTACTCAATACTACTATGAAATCAATATAAAACCTCCTATACACACACACGAATGGCAAAACATAACTATAGTCCAGAAAGTAGAAGGGAAGAGGAGAGAGAAGGGCGGGAGGGAGGATATGGGAGGAGGGAAGGTATTTGGGGGAACCTCACCTAAGGTGCATGATGCAATGGTACATTTCAAAACTATTTAGAAATGAGTATAATTGTGATGGATGTGTTACTTAGTTCAATGTAAGCATTTCACATTGTATATCAAAGCAGTACCCTGAACTCCATAAATGCATCAATGTACTAAGTTATGATTTAACAAAAAATAATTAAAAAAAAAATAAGAGAGTCTCATTTTGTCGCCCTCAGTAGAGTGCCGTAGCGTCACAGCTCACAGCAACCTCCAGCTCTTGGGCTTAGGCGATTCTCTTGCCTCGGTCTCCCGAGAAGCTGGGACTACAGGTGCCCGGCACAATGCCCAGCTATGTTTTTGTTGCACTGTTGCAGTTTGGCCGGGGCCGAGTCAAACCCACCACTCTTGGTATATGGGGCCTACGCCCTACTCACTGAGCCACAGGAGCCGCCCTAAAATGGTTAATGTTATGTGTAATTCACCAAACCTGGTTTTAAGATTATTGTACCTTTTTTGAAGTTGCAGGAGTCAGTGATATAATTAATACTTTCTTCTACAGAGTCTATACCCCAAGTGAGCAGCCTTCCAGAAGTTTATCCTTATTTTAGTATTACTAAATTATAAAACTACAAAATATACTAGTTCCATAAAAAGAGAGGATCATTGCCACACTCATTGTCTTCAATAATGGGGACCAATCTTACATCTTTAAACATTCTTTACAAAAAAAATAAATAAATAATAATAATAATAAGCTTGCATGTTAAATCAAATTACAAAGTTAAAAAAAGTCTTCCAAAGATTCTCTAGACAAAGGTACTTAAATAGTATCTACCTAATCTTCAAGAAGACTCTAAAAGGGGCTCAGCGGGCCCGTAGCTCAGTGGTTACGGTGCCGGCCACATGTACTGGGGCTGGCGGGTTCGAGCCCAGCTGGGGCCTACTGGACAAGAATGACAACTACAACAAAAAATAGCCAGGCATTGTGGTGGGCACCTGTAGTTCCAGCTACTTGGTAGGCTTAAGCAAGAGAATTACTTAAGCCCAAGAGTTAGAGGGTGCTGTGAACTATGACACCACAGCACTCTACCGAGGGTGACACAGTGAGACTCTGTCTCAAAAAAATAAAACAAAGAAAGCAAGAAAAACCTTACAGTAACATTTTAAAGCTAAAGCAAAGAAAAGGAAATTCTGGCATAAAGTATAAGCATTTTATTTCTAAATTTTAATCAATGTGAAATACTAATTAGTAAACCTAGCAATTGTTATTACTTTGCACATTCCAAGCATGACTATATGAAGGCTAAAAGTAATAATGAAGCTGAAGAAGGCAAGCCTCATTACATAGTAGTCACACTTCAAAGCAAACTCAACTGTTGGTAAACAGCTTTCCTCAGTAAGTTTCCTTGACAACTCATTAAAAATGTACTGCAAAAAATAAAACAAAAATCCTTTATGTTATCAGGCCAGGATTTTGCTCCTTCCTACCCAATAAAATAAATCATGTCAGTAAATTCTGTTCAGTAAACCCTTATTCTGAAGTTTGATCTTCAAAGATAAAATTCTCTAAAAGTAAATGGCAAAGCTCCTAAAAGATTCTGAAAATAACACACTAAGAGAAAAAAAGCAGAAATGCTTTGTTTATTCCACAAACATTCATTAATCATTATCATAAGCCAGGAACTGCAGATGCAGAGAATAAAACTACTGCAGTCTGGAGGCAGATCAAAGTGGAGAACCAGGTATTAGACCTTTTTGAAGCTCTAGCCATTGAGTCAGAGACCAGTGCACAGATGGATACAGACCAGAGGAACACACCCCTCTGTCTTGGCTATGTCAGACAGCTGACTCTGCAGAGCAGACAGAAATCAATAGGTGGAGCAGGGACAACATGTGTTCTGTACAAAGAAGGAAAATCATTGTATTGATTAGTGATATGTAGTGAAAGGATAAAGAAATGTACAGAAATGATAAATGTAATACAAGGAGGAAGAAATACAGCAGGAATAGCAATTTTGTATTTCTCAAGTATTATTATTTTTTAATATTTCTTAAAACAAATTTTTTTTTTTTTTTTTTTTTTGAGACAGAACCTTGAACTGTCGCCCTGGGTAGAGTACCATGGCATCACAGCACATAGCACCCTCCAACTCCTGGGCTCAAGCAATTTTCCTGCCTCAGCCTCCCAAGTAGCTGGGACTACAGGTGCCCGCCATAATGCCCGGCTATTTTTGGGGGGTTGTATTTGTCATTGTTTGGCAGGGTTGGGCTGGATTCGAACCCGCCAGCTCTGGTGTATGTGGCCAGCGCCTTAGCCGCTTGAGTTACCGGCACCACCAACAAAACAAATTTTTTTAAGAATATAAAAGAAAGTCATAGTCCTTGCCCTAAAGGAAATGAGCACCCAGTAGAAGAAAAAAGGGTATCACAAAGGGTGAGAAGTATTTCAGTTGAGGTATGCATGGGATATCACAGTAACACTGAAGAGACACCTAACCCAGATTTGGGGTAGGGGGCATGATAGAGGGATGTATGCGAAGTTTTCTTAAAGAAAGTTACTTAAATTGAATCTAAGCTCAAGAAGGATATTTATTCAATAAAAAAATCTTAAGATGGCAGCACCCATAGCTCTGTCGGCAGGTCACCTAAGGTGGCAGGTTCGACCCCAGCCTGGGCCTGCTAAACAACAATGACAACTGCAACCAAAAAATAGCTGAGTGTTGTGGCGGGCGCCTGTAGTCCCAGTTACTTGGGTGGTGGAGGCAACTCACTTAAGCCCAAGAGTTTGAGGTTGCTGTGAGCTGTGATACCAGGGTGACAGCTTGAGACTGTCTCAAAAAAAACAACTTAAGATGCCTACTGTGTTCATGTGCTTGGAACATAAAAGCAAGGTAGTTACAAACTCAACCCTTCTACTTGAGAAATGTAAAGTACAATGAATGAGAAAAGACAAAAAAAGTCAGATGACTGATTATATACTATTTCAGTGACCACAGGAGAGATTATGATGCTTACCAAGACATTCCGCATGCTTACCTACAATATTCAATCTTCTTGCTATTAGGTGGGGCCATGTGACTAGTTTGGCTAATGAAATGTGGCCAGAAGGAACAACTGTCACTTCTAAGCCGAGGCAGTAAGAAGCCCGTCCAGTCTCTTTCTGCCTCTATCAAAGAACCCAAGAATTCTGTGAGTTCCATTTGGTGTAGCTATAACCTGGGCCCCTAAATGAAGGACAGTTCTTATGTGGGCCAGAGCTTCTGAAAACCCATAACTAACAGTTAATTATAACAAGAAAACTTTGTTCTGTTAAAATAATAAGATTTCATAGTAAATTTGTTACTGCATCACAACCTAGCCTACTCTGTGGAAGGCCCTGAAATGGCTAAGGATCTGCTCTGCAGACTGCCTCACATCCAGTCTGAAGCATAGAGCCTGACCCCTCATATTTACTGAGTGCCCAGTAAATAGTCAATGAACAAATGAAGACTGGACCAATAAGGGAATGAACAAACAACTGCTTTTAGGAACACATAGGCTCGGAGTCCATAGCACAGTGGTTATGGCACCAGCCACATATACCAAGGCTGTCAGGTTCGAACCTGGCCCGGCCAGCTAAATAACAATGACAACTGCAACAACAACAACAACAACAACAATAACAACAACAACAACAAAGAATAGGTGGGCATTGCGGTGGGCGCCTGTAGTCCCAGCTACTTAGGAGGCTGAGGCAAGAGAATCACTTAAGCCCAAGAGTTTGAGGTTGCTATGAGCTGTGATGCTACTGCACTCCACGGCACTCTACTGAGGACAATGTAGTGAGACTCTGTTTCCAAAAAAAAAAAAGGAACGTATAGAGCATATAGAAGGGGGCACTCAGGGAGGCTAGACAAAACCAGGGATTTCAGGGATTTGATTACATATAGTGTCTGGACTGAAAGCTGTAGGCAATGGGGAAGTCACTGAAGTTGTTTAAGATAAGAAATATGAGTTTTAGAAAGGTCTCTTTGACATGGTGGGAGATGGGAAAGCATGCTAAGAAAGCAGGTTTCGGCTCAGCGCCTGTAGCACAGTGGTTATGGCACCAGCCACATACACGGAAGGTGGCAGGTTTGAGCCCAGCCCAGCCCAGCTAACCAATAATGACAACTGCAACAAAAAATAGCCAGGCATTGTGGCAGGCACATGTGATCCCAGCTGCCTGGGAGGCTGAGGCATGAGAATTGCTTGAGCCCAAGAGTTTGAGATTGCTGTGAGCTGTGATGCTACAGCACTCTACCAACGGTGACATGGTGAGACTCTGTCTCAAAAAAAATAAAAGCAAGCAGGTTTCTGTAGTAATTCAGGTTGACAAAGGATTAGGATAGTAGGAGCTAGAAGTGACAGGTCTCCTGAAATACAGAAGGAAGAAGCTACAGAATATCCTAAAGGTCACCAAACATAGGAACATTAACAAACTTGTATACTTTATATTTTTATTTTTTATATTTATATATCAACACACAGAGAAACAGCAAATAAAATTCTGTAATGAATATTATGTAAATAAAGGTACACTTAGCTACCATGTCTATTTCCCCTATGTATATACAGCAAACTTTGGGACACCCTGTATAAAATAACCAACAGGACATGGGAGTATGTTCTCCCGAATGTGGACTGAGTCAATGGTGGAGCCTTCCAAGGAGAATATGAAGGGGTCAGTGGAGGAAGGAACCAACAGGGAGGAGTTGGGAAGTCATTCTCTGAACATATGAATTTGAAGGTTCCACTGACATCTCACTAGATGTCTAATAACATTTTTAGTGGGAAATATTTCTAGTGGGAATTCATATAAAGTGAGACTAGAGCTAAGATGAGGGAAAGAGACAGTGATCTGTGAAATAATCATCTCAGAATCTTCCAGCCAGAATGAGACTAATACAAAGAAGAATACATACATTTGCAAATCTCTCTGGCTAGAGGAGATATCTCCATTCCCCTGCCCACTCTTTACACCCCTTGGTATCAGGCAAGTCTCTGTTCCTGCTGCCGAGGGGGTAGTAGGTGTAGATATACCCCAGATATCTCAGGTTAAAGCTTTGGAATATTTTTCCTAAGGAAACCAGATTATCTATGTGATAATCTATAACAAGGAAATCCTGATTAACAAACCAGATGGTTACACATATTGATAGATTCCAGAGAATCACATGAAATAACACACTTGACATGATCTTGCTTCCAACAATGAATGCATTGCAATGCCCCTGGCATCCAATTCTTCTCAGTACTGCCACTACTGCCAGAGGGTTCTTGCTGGTACTCCAGATGGCAGAAAAACTATACCTTATTACATCTGTGACATGCCCTCCAAAATGCTTCTACAGATAAGTCCTTTCTAATAGTTTGTGGCCTTCTTAAAAATAAGACCAATTGAATAATGACCAAAATAAGACCAAATGAATAATTTTCTTTAAAAAAAATCATTTTGGATCCAGACGAATGTACAATGTTTTAAAAAATAGCTGCCACAAGTTCTTGTGTACAATGATTCCATAAAATGTTTAAAGGATGAATAAAGCTGAGTATGAGCTGAAATAATCTGTTGAAAGTAAATTAATAATCAGAGGACCAAAAAGTTCTTAAACTTATAAATCCGTTTAATCTGTTTTTTAAACAGCTATTTAAAAATATTTAAAAAAAAATTTTTTACTACATGGGAGCTCAAAAAACCGCCAAAAGAGGGAATCACCACAGACATAAACTGTCTATTTACAAAATGCCTTATAAACACTGCTTCAACTTACTTTTAACAAAAGAGGGCATTCCCTGCCTACTACAAAGAAACATTATACTGTGCTATGAACAGAAATTCTGAGAATTTTTACCTTGGGAATAACAGGTATTTTCAGAAAAACGCAAAGAGGTAGTCACAGACACAAACTATTAAACAGATAACAGATATCATTCTTAAGTATGAGTCCCCCAAGGTATAGGGCATAATACTAGACAATGATTGCTTCTGCACAATACAATTGGTGGCGCTATTGTGTTTCACATTAAAAACCTTTGTACAGCTTGAATATTTTTATTTATTTATTTTTTTGACACAGAGTCTCAAGTTGTTACCCTGGATAGAGTATCATGGCATCACAGCTCACAGCAACCTCCAACTCGGGCTCAAGTGATCCTCTGGCCTCAGTTTTTCTATTTTTAGTAAAGACGGGGTCTCGCTTTTGCTCAGGCTGGTCTCGAACTTGTGAGCTCAAACAATCCACCCACCTCAGTCTCCCAGAGTGCTAGGATTACAGGCATGAGCCACTGTGCCCAGCCCAGTGTGAATATTTTAGAATAAGCATTTAAGACTTTCTTTTATAATTGGCCAAGAATGCCAAGTATTATTTCCTAGAAAATTTCTGGAAGCCAAATGGAATTAATGACTATTTAGAATGCTCCAGTTTCTTGAGGTTATTCAAATAAATAAAACCCCAGTAACAGCATTCTTAACATCCATAAACTGCATTATTTTCCCACACAGTCTTAGAACTATAGAAATATACTGTAAGATCCCCACTCATTAATATGCTGATTTTGTCAAACTTCAGACCAAATAATGGCCTCCAAAATACAGGTTAATAAAGAAGACATTCACTGAAATAAGTATTTTGTCCTCAAATTAGCATCAATATATTAATCACATTTCAGTTTAATTTAAGATGTCAAAGTTTAAACCACAAATGTAAACTGTCTACTTTCAGAGGAGGAAAGATAATCAGGGGACTTGGGTTACAGGTCTGCTTCTAACACCAATCAGTTAATATTCTTACGTCTCTCTAGATCTCAGCTTTTTGGTTTTAAATGAGGTGACCTAAATCTAAATCTCTAAAATCTTTTCAGCATTAACATTATGCCACCCTGAATTAACACATGTATGTGCCTATAACTGTGGCTCTTAATTCTACTCTATTAAAAAATCTATTTTTCAATAGTACACACTGAGTATTTTTAAAAGGTACAAAAGGACACAGTGAAAAGCAAGTCTTTTCTATCACTTGTGTCCCCAGAGGAACTTCTTCGTGAGATATTCTATCATGGATATAAATAAATACATATTTATTCCTGTTCTGGATTCATATAAATGAAAAGATATGGTAATTACCAGGGATTTTATTATATGGTCACACCATAATTAACTTAATCATTAAAATGGACATTTTTGGCATTTAGAAATGCCCTTCTGCTCTTAAAAACGATGCTACACCCGGCCCCAGCCAGCTAAAATAGCAGTGGCAACTGCAACAAAAATAGCTGGGCGTTGTGGTGGGCACCTGTAGTCCCAGCTACTTGGGAGGCTGAGGCAAGAGAATCGCTTAAGCCCAAGAGTTGGAGGTTGCTGTGAGCTGTGATGCCACAGAACTCTACTGAGGGTGACAAAGTGAGACTCTGTTTAAAAAAAAAAAAAAAAGAGTGAAAGGCCAGGCAAGGTGGCTCAGGCCTGTAATCTCAGCTCTCTGGGAGACTAAGGTGGGTGAACTATCTAAGTTCACCAGTTTTGAGACCAGCCTGAGCAAAAGTGAGACCCAGTCTCTACTAAAAATAGAAAAACTGAGGCAACAGGATCACTTGAGCCCGAGTTGGAGATTACTGTGAGCTATGATGCCACGGCACTCTACCCAGGGCAACAGCTGAGACTCTATCTCTAATACTAACACTCTTTTACTTCTCAGTTTCAACTATAAATAGATTGCAACATCTGGAGGAAAGGCAAGGAGCTGACTTTCGTGGATATGGCCAGAATAATGCAGGACTGCTTAAAATTATAAATATAACAAAGCATTTTCACAAGTGATAATTTAATACTATTGCTGTCCAGGAGAAGAGAAAAAAAGACTGTAAGAATCCAAGATTGTCATGTCCGAGTCACAGCACCAAAAAAAAAAAATCCAAGATTGTGTGTGGTGTTCATGGTCTGGAAGCATCTAAAGTTCAGACACTCTAAGACAAGTTGTATATTTTCAATTTGTTTTTAGATACAGGATTTCTTAGGTTTCTCATGTCTAAGAACATGGTCACAAACATATGAAGGGCATTAATTGCTAGATTGTTTAAACAGCAAAAAGTGAGGAAAAACAAAAATGTTTGATGATACCAGAATGATTAAATAAAAACTAGTATATTTGCAAAAACAAAAAACAATGCTACAGGCTCAGCACCCATAGCACAGTGGTTATAGCACCAGCCACATACACCAAGTCTAGAGGGTTGAAATCTGGCCTGGGCCAGGTAAATAACCATGACAACTGCAACAAAAAAAATAGCTGGGCGTTGTGGTGGGCGCGTTAGTGGGCCCAGCTACTCAGGAGGCTGAGGCAAGAGAATCACTTAAACCCAAGAGTTCAAAGTTACTGTGAGCTGTGACACTACAGCACTCTACCTAGGGTGACAAAATGAGACTCTGTCTCAAAAAACAAAAGCAAAAAAACAATGCTACAATAAACACATGAACTGTTTTCCAAATGTAAACCTACTGATAGGTTTCATGCATTCATTCACTGACCACCTATTCATGCCAATCACTGTTCCAGGTGCTGCTAATATTTCAATGAGCAAGACAAAGATGCTACTCTTGTGCAATATACAATCTAGCAGAAGACAATAAACGAACAAAAATAATGTCAAGTGACCATAGGTACTATAAATAAGGTTAAATATGGAGGCAGAAATTAACACAATATACTTTGAAAAGATTGTGTAGGGTGGAGAGTATCAGAGAAGGTCTCTCATGACAAATGGTACTTGACTGGAGATCAATCAATTACCAATCAGCTCAAAGTGAGAAAACAAGTTTTGGCTTTCTCTAGGGAAAGGGCATTCCAAACACAGGCATCCTTCCTAGGAAAGGAACAATGTAACTGGATGGTCTAAGTAAAAAGGTCAGAGCGCCACATAAGGCCTCAAAGAACAAGATAAAAAGGTAAAGACTTGGGGTCTTACCCAAGAGAAAAGAACACCCCTAAGGAGTTTTGAGCAAACACCTAGTGTATATGTTTTAACAGTTACTCATGGTGTAGTGTAGTGAACAAACTCCAAGTAGAGCAAGGATGGGATAGGAGACCAGGTAGGAGAGTATGTAATAGTCCAAGAAGAGAAATGAAGATGGCTTAGATTACATGCGTGTCCAACGTGCAGTCCATCAGCACCATGCGGGTGGTGCCTGTGGCTCAAAGGAGTAGGGCGCCAGCCCCATATGCTGGAGGTGGTGGGTTCAGCCCCAACCAAAAACTGCAAAAAAAAAATTCCTGGACTTAAGACATCTTCCTGGCTTGGCACCTGTAGCACAGTGGTTATGGTGCCAGCCATATACACCAAAGCTGGTGGGTTCAAACCCAGCCCAGGCCAGCTAAACAACAATGACAACTACAACAAAAAATAGCTGGGTATTGTGGCAGATACCTGTAGCCCCAGCTATTTGAGAGGCTGAGGCAAGACAATCGCTTGAGCCCAAGAGTTGGAGGTTGCTATGAGCTGTAATACCACGGCACTCTACCAAGGGCAACATAGTTAGACTCCGTCTCCAAAAAAAAAAAAAAAAAAAGACATCAGCACCATGCAAATTATCTGACAGCTGTTTTTTTTGTCCTCTCATCTGTAGTGTCAGATATTGCAAAAAGTATGCACAGACCTTTCTTCTGCTCACTGGCTTTTGCTGGTGTTTGTGCATTTAATATGTGGTCCAAGACAACTCTTATTCTTCCAACGTATGGCCAAAAGAAAAAAAAGTTGGACACCCCTAAGCCTTAGACTAATGAGGTAGCAGTGGGGCAAACAGAAGAGATAACATGCCAACACTACCTTCATGGCTACAGCTAATAGAATTCCTGTCACAGGGAATAAGAAAAAGGAGGAAGCTAAAGATGATTAAAGTGCCTTGGTCTGGGCAAAAGGATGAAAGGGGAAAACAATGGCAGGAGCAAGTGTGGAGGGGAATACTAGTTTAACTTTCCATGTGTTAAGTATGAGGTACCTATTCAACACACAGTTGGAGAGATAAGTCTGCAGATCTATAAAGAAGGCAGAGCTGGAGATTGACATTTGGCAGTATGTGGAATTTAGGGCTAGATGAAATCACATACAGAAGTAGTCTGGTTCACTAGTGGCCTAAGACTCTTTACTGTTTTAAAGGATCCAAAAAAAAAAGGAGTCTGAGAAGAACTAGTAAAGAAAGCAAGCCAAGAGTGGGGCGTACAAGAAGCCAAGCAAGGCTTGGTGCCTGTAGCTAAGCAGTTAGGGTGCTGGCCACAAGCACCGGTGGTGCCAGGTATGAACCTGGTCCAGGCCTACTAAACAACAATAATGACAACAATAAAATAATCAGGCATTGTGGTGGGCGCCTGTGGTCGCAGATACTCAGGAGGCTGAGGCAAGAGAATCACTGAAGCCCAAGAGTGTGAAGTTGCTGTGAGCTGTGATGCCACGCACTCTACCACAAGACTCTGTCTAAATAAATAAATAAATAGCCTGGCATTGTGATAGGCACCTGTAGTCCCAGCTACTTGGAAGGCTGGGGCAAGAGAATTTCTGAAGCCCCAGAGTGTGAGGTTGCTGTGAGCTATGATGCCACAGCACTCTACCGAGGGCGAAATAGCAAGAACCAAAAAAAAAAAAAAAAAAACGCTACCAAGCAAAATGTTTCATGGAGGCGGGAATGATCAACTAGGTTAAATGCTACTCAGAGGTCAAGATGAGAACTGACCCCTGGATTTGGCAACATGGAGGGCATCTATACAATGATAAGGGTAGTTTCTTTATGTAACCTAAGACAAGAACTACTATGTCAAAGAAAAGCATTTATAATTTAATAGATATTGATGCTTTGCTTTCCATAGAGGTTCTACAAGTTTATATGCTTACCAGCAGCATATGAAATTGATTCTTCACACACAACTTCACCATATGGTATTATCCAATTTTCTGACATTTTGCCAATCTGATGGGTGAAATATGACATCTCATTTTAGTTTCAATTTGCATTTCTCTTATTATTAAAAGAAAGTACACCATCTTTCATGTATCTCTGTGGGCTAGTGTCAGAGCTCACTACAACTTCAAACTCATACGCTTAAGCGATCCTTATGCCTCAGCCTCCTAAGTGGCTAGGATTACAGGCCAGCACGCTTGACTAGTTTTTCTTTTTCTTTTTTAATTTTTTTATTTTTTGCAGTTTTGGCCGGGGCCAAGCTCGAACCCGCCAGTCCCGGTATATGGGGCCAGCACCCTACTCCTTGAGCCACAGGTGCTGCCCCACTTGGCTAGTTTTAAAAAAACAAAATTGTAGAGATAGGGTCTCACTACAGTACCCAGGCTAGTCTCAAACTCCAGCTTCAAGAGATCCTTCTGCCTCAGCCTCCCCAAGTGCTGGGATTACAGCCATGAGCTCCTATGCCTGGCCCATGCATCTCTTAAAACTCATTTGTGTTTCCTTTTCATACCCTTTGCCTATTTTTCTATCGGATTATTTATCTTTTCCTTACAAATTGGGAAGAATTCTTTATAAATGTATATTAAGTAAATTAGTCTGTTGATACTTTGTTGATGTGGCTTTATAGTGACAGGGCCATGAAGCAGCAGTTTTCTTTTTTTATGTAATTTTGTAACACTGTCTCTTCTGCCAGTCTGGTGAATATTTAATGGTATTTAATTGTTCCCTTATTGTGCTTTGATCCCTAATGAGGTTAAGAATAAAAATGTTTTCCAGGAACATAGGTTTCTACTTTTATCAAGGGCCTGATCTAGTCTTAGGGACATTTTTCTACTTTGTCTTTTTCTAATTCACTTGTAGGACTTCTTTAAAGACTCTTGTTATGTATTACAAATACTTTCTTCCATTCTTAAGGACTTGTTTTATCATTCACTCTACCTTTTGATGAACATGTTATTAATTTTGATGAAGATGTTTTTCCTTATGGTTTATGTTTTCTGTTTCCTCCCCACTGCCCATCTTGAGGTCATAAAGCTCTTCTATATTAGGGTTCAACAAATATTTTTGGTAAAGGGCCACATAACAGTTTTAGCTTTATGGGCACTTACATTCTTTATCACAAATATTCACCTCTACCATTACATCAATGAAGCTATGTACAATACAATATGTAAACAAAAGGGTATGGCCATGGTACAATTAATGTAAAGTATTATTTACAAAAATAGGCCATAGTTTGCCAGTCCCCATCCTATATTGTGTTTTGATGCCATCTTAAATGGTATTTTTAAAATTTCAATTTCTAAATGTTCATTGCTATTATACAAAATATAACTAATGTTTGTATACTAACCTTATATCCCACACTATACTAAATTCACCTATTAGATCTAGTAAGTTTTTGGTAGATTCCTTATTTTCTACACAGACAACCATGTCATCTACAAATAAAGATCGTTTTACTTCCCTTTCTCTAATTTATAAGTCTTTCATTTCTAATTCTTGTTTTACTGTTCTATCTAGGTCTTCCAGAACAATATTAAATAGAAGTAGTAAGAGCACGGCTCCATGCTCGTAGCACAGTGGTTATGGCGCCAGCCACATACACTGAGGCTGGCAGTTTCGAACTTGGCCTGGCCTGCTAAAAACAACCATGGCAAGTGCAACAACAACAACAAATAACCAGACGTTGTGGTGGGCACCTGTAATCCCAGCTACTTGGGAGGCTGAGGCAACAGAACTGTTTAAGTCCAAGAGTTTGAGGTTGCTGTGAGTTATGATGCCACAACACTCTACGGAGAATGACATGGTAAGACACTGTCTCAAAAAAAAAATTGCGATCTTAAAATTAGTTATTTTTTAAATTCAGGTTAAATATATGTAACATAAAATTAATCATTTTAAAGTAAACAATTCAGTGGCATTTAGTACATTCACAACGTTGTGAAACAACCACTTCTACCTGGTGCCAAAACTTTATCACCTCCAAAATAAAACCCCACATCCATTAACTAGTTACTCCCCATTCCTTCCCTCAACTCTCCGGCAACCATCAACATGTTTTTTCTATCCATGGATTTATCTATTCTACATACTTCATGGAACCATATAATATGTGACCTTTTGTGTCTGGCTTCCTTCACTTAGCATTATTTTCGAGTTCATCCACATTGTAGCATGTATCAGTACCTCATTCCTTTTATGGCTAAATAATATTCCACTGTAAGTATATGCCATACATCACATATACATGAGCTTGAGGTACCTATAAGCTCACTAACATTTATTTTCCATTCATTACTGATGAACATTTGGTTATTTCCACCTTTTGGCTATTGTGAATACCAAGAAACATTCCTGTGAAAATATTAGTTTGAGTACTTGTTTTTCATTCTTTTGAGTATATACCTAAAAGTGGAATTGTTCAAGCACAATTTTGTGTTCAAGCTGGGTGCAGTGGCTCATACTTATAATCTTAGTACTTGGGAGGCTGAGACAGGTGGATTGCATGAGCTCACAGGTTCGAGACAAGCCTGAGCCAGAGCAAGACCTCATCTCTAAAAATAGCCAGGCATTGTGGTAGGCACCTGTAGTCCCAGCTACTAAGGAGGCTGAGGCAAAGAATCACTTGAGCCCAAGAGTTTGAGATTGCTGTGAGCTATGATGCCACAGAACTCTACCAAGGGCGACAAAGTGAGACTCTGTCTCAAAAAAAAAAAAAAGAAAAAAAATTCTGTGTTTAAGTTTTTGAAGAACCACCAAATTTTTCCACAGCAGCTAAACCATTTTACATTCCCACCAGCAATGTCTGAGGTACCTACAAGCTCACTAACATTTATTTTCCATATTAGTGGGTAAGACATGTTAAAACTACCTTTAAGAACAGCCACAACAGGGCAGTGCCTGTGGCTCAGTTAGGGCACAGGCCCCATATGCCAAGGGTGGTGGGTTCAAATCCAGCCCCAGCCAAACTGCAACAAGAAAATAGCTGGGATTGTGGCGAGCACCTGTAGTCCCAGCTACTTGGGTGGCTGAGGCAAGAGAATCACCTAAGCCCAAGAGCTGATGGTTGCTGTGAGCTGTGACACCACAGCACTCTACCAAGGGTGACAAAGTAAGACTCTGTCTCTAAAAAAAAAGAACGTCTACAACAATTACCTAACTTCTGAAGGAAGTATTAAACTCCTATTCTTTTTCTCTCTCCTTCTCACATACATACATGAAGAGAAAGCTCAAATAACTAGATTTTTTTCTCTCAGATAATTAAGAAAAAAAATGTACAGAATATCAAGAGAATAGCACAAGCCACAGGCTGGGAGGAAATACTGTATTTACAAAATACTTGTATGATAAAGGATTCATCCAAAATATACAAAGAATACTTAAAATTCAGCAATAAGAAAATAAAAAGGTTGAAAAATGGGCAAAAGACCAGGACATCACATCAAAAAAAAAAATACAAATGGTAAATAAACATATGAAAAGGTGCTCTATATCACCTGTATCTGAAAAACGCAAACTAATACCATGAGATACTACACGAGTATTAGGATAGACCAATCCCAGAACACTAACAATACCAAATGCTGGTGAGCCTGTGGAGCAACAAGAACTCTCATTCACTTGCTGGTGAGAATGCAAAATGGTACAGCCACTTTGGAAGACAGTTTGGCAGTCTCTTATAAAACTATACACTCTAGGAAGGAGGGAGTGGGGTGGGGTCTTGGTGTGTGCCACACTTTCTGGGGGCAAGACATGATTGCCAGAGGGACTTTACCTAACAATTGCAATCAGTGTAACCTGGCTTATTGTACCCTCAATGAATCCCCAACAATAAAAAATAATAATAATAATAAATAATAAATAAAAATAAATAAATAAATAAATAGAACTATACACTCTAATCATATGATCCAGCAATCACACTCCTCAGTGTTTACTGAAATGATCTGAAAACATGTCCACACAAAAACCATGGATGTTTATACAACACCAAGAGTAAACTCCAATGTAAACTACAGACTTTAAGTGATAACCATGTATCACTTAGGAAGAAGGTAAGCTCTTCAAATTGTAGCAAATGCACCACTATGGTATGGGATGTTGATAGTGGGGATAATTTTGCTGTGAACCTACAACTGCTCTAAAAATATTTTTAAATCTATTAGATATTTTTAAAAATATATTGCTGGACTATTTCAACACATCAGTAAAAATTCAATATAAGCTCATAGAATTACCAGTAACCATTGTAACTAATATTTCCATAGCAATTTTGAATGTTCCAAATTCTATTAACATAATCTAATTCTCACAATAACCCTAGGAGTTAGGTGGTATTAGTGGATACACTTTACTTTTACACTTGAAGAAACAGTTTAAAGAAGATAACTCAGGCCTGAACTCAGGCCTAAAGCCCTGGTCTTTCCACTATACCGCCTGACTCTACTTCACCGCACAGCACTATCCACCACGAGCTAACACTCATGTAAGAGAGAGAGTCCTGAGAATCTCCATCTGAATAAATAGCTTTTTGTAGCTTTGGTTCTACACAGCACAGGATCCTAATAGCTCCAATTGGCAAAAACATGTTTAGTACATATAGTAACAATTAAGCATATACAGCAGTGGTTCTCAACCTTCCAAATGCCGCAGCCCTTTAATACAGTTCCTGTGAGTTGTGACCCACAGGTTGAGAACTGCTTATACAGTAACAACTAAGCACAACACTCAAACCAGGAAGGACATGGTCTTCCTCTCTACTTTTCTGTACAATCAAAACCCAACATTCATAACTAGTTTATGAACAGAGAAGCTGCGTAACATGCTAGCAGCCACATGAGATTCTAGGCCGGCAAAGCCTGAGAGGCCTCCAGACCCGCATCTCTCTTCAAGAAAGATAAATGGTTACATGGGTTCCTTCATAAGTTAACAAGTACTGGCATTTAGTTACTTGCACTAGAGGAAGGCAGCACGTGAGATTAGCAGAAGTGGCAAATAACTACAGGGAAACAACCATAAAAGGCAGACGTTAACTCCTCATCCACTAAGTAAAAATAACTGAATTTTTACCTAGCAAATGAAGGGGAGGTAAAGGAAGCAGGCTTGCTATTTAAGGTTAAGAAGCAAACTCAGCAGTTGTGGGAAATTAAGGAGACTTGGCAGTAAGTAAAGATGGCCCAAAATATATGTATTAAACATGGGTAGGTGAGAGTTCTGATCAGCATGTATTTTTAGTAATTGTACATTTGTAACTTTCACATGTCCAGTTCAAAATTAATCTAGCTACCAGTCTTTTGAAATGTCGGAAAAGATCATCCTCACAATGGAAAAATCATGATTTTGATGCTGCCCTATAAACTAAGAGTTAATAGCTCACCACTCACCTTTACTCACCCTGGACCCCTGCCTCTAGTCAATCAGAACTTCCTCTATTCTCCCTATTTGATTTGTGGGTGGGTAAGACAGTGAGACTGCCTAAAGAAAGTAGAAAGGAAAGGAAGAGAAATGTGGGAGAGACTCCTGGTTGTCTCCTACTATCTGTTTCCCCTTTATCTACAAGAAGCTAAGTAAAAAAGTTGAGTTGCTGACTTAACCAGGTTGTGTCAAGCTCTCAAAGATTAAACCTGGCTTGGTGCTCATAGCTCTGGTTAAGGCGCCAGCCACATACACAGATGCTGGCAGGTTCAAAACTGACCAGGGCCTGCTAAACAACAACAACTACAACAATAATTAAAAAATAAAAAAATAAAAAAAATAGGGTGGCACCTGTGGCTCAAAGGAGTAGTGCACCAGCCCCAGATACTGGAGATGGTGGGTTCAAACCCAGCCCCACCTAAACAAACTGAAAGAAAAAAAAAAAAAATAGCCAGGCATTGTGGCAGGCACCTGTAGTCCCACCTACTTGGAAGGCTGAGGCAAAAAAATCACTTAAGCCTTAGAGTTTGAGGTTGCTATGAGTAGTGACACCACAGCACTCTACTGAGGGTGACATAGTGAGACTCTATCTCGGAAAAAAAAAAAAAAAAAAAATGTTCGGCACCCATAGCTCAGTGAGAAGAGTGCCAGACACATACATCAAAACTGGCTGGTTCGAGCCCTGTCCGGGCCTGCTGAGCAACAATGACAACTGCAACCAAAAAATAGCTGAGCATTGTAGCAGGTACCCGTAGTCCCAGCTACTCCGGAGGCTGAAGCAAGAGAATCGCTTAATCTCAGGAGTCTGAGGTTGCTGTGAGTTGTGATACCACAGCACTCTACTGAGGGTAACATAGTAAGACTCTGTCTCAAAAAAAAAAGACAAGACTAAACTCCATGCCTATAGCACAGTGGTTATGGCACCAGTCACGTACACAGGGGCTGGCAGGTTCGAACACAGCCCAGGCCTGCTAAACAACAATGACACCTGTGACAAAAAATAGCTGGGAATTGTAGCGGGGGCCTGTAGTCCCAGCTACTTGGGAGGCTAAGGCAAGAGAATCCCTTACAACCAAGAGTTTGAGGTTACTGTGAGCTATACCAATGGCACTCTACCCAGGGCAACAGTTTAGTCTCAAAAAAAAAAAAAAAAAAATTCTTTGGGCGGCACCTGTGGCTCAGTGAGTAGGGCACCAGCCCTATATATCAAGGGTGGCAGGTTCAAACCCGGCCCCAGCCAAACTGCACCAAAAAATAGCTGGGCATTGTAGCAGGCACCTGTAGCCCCAGCTACTCAGGAGGCTGAGGCAAGAGAATTGCCTAAGCACAAGAGCTGCAGGTTGCTGTGAGCTGTGATGCCACAGCACTCTACCGTGGGCAATAAAATGAGACTGTCTCTATAAAAAAAAAAGAAGTTTCTTTCCAAACATTTGAACAAGCAGCTAGTCTTCATAAATATTAAGTATTACTAAAATTTTAAGAATAATAAGATTACTTAAGCAAAAGATGAATAAGGGCATTGAAAGATCATGCATTTTGGGCTGCACCTGTGGCTCAATGAGTAGGGCACCAGCCCCATATACCAGGGGTGGTGGATTCAAACCCGGCCCTGGCCAAAGTGCAACAAAAAATAACCAGGCATTGTGGCAGGCGCCTGTAGTCCCAGGTACTTGGGAGGCTGAGGCAAGAGAATCGCCTAAGCCTAAGAGCTAGAGGTTGCCGTGAGCTGTGACACCATGGCGCTCTACTGAGGGTGACAGAGTAAGACTCTATCTCTAAAAAAAAAAAAAAAAAGAAAGATCATGCATTTTTAAGATATACTTTTTGCCAAATGCAATAAAAAGATTTAACAAATCACTGTATATACTCGAGTATGAGCCGAGTTTTTTCCGGCACAAAATTTGTGCCGAAAAACTCGAACTCGGCACAAATTTTGTGCCGAAAAAAACTCGGCTTATACTCAAGTATATACGGTATCTTCTAATCTTGTAAGGAGAATTCTTAAGACTGTTTCATCATTTGCTAAATATAAAATCAGGGCTAAAGACTGAAAACCAGATCCTTCCCCACATTCAGGAAATGCTGTATTTCAATTTCAGACAGATGAAGCCTATCTTTAGAGAAAGACCTCATAGCCTATATAGTGTTTAAATGCTAATTGTCACTGGTGTCAGATGTTGCACTGTATTTACCTAATTCCTCTTACCAGTCCTATTCTGGTGTATATTTGAGGTCAGCCAACCTGTTACATATACCAGAGGATTACTAACTAATTGCTCTTTTGTTTTTCTCTTTAAGAAATGTGGATCTGGGCGGTGCCTGTGGCTCAGTGAGTAGGGTGCCAGCCCCATTTACCGAGGATGGCAGGTTCAACCCGGACCTGGCCAAACTGCAACAACGCAACAAAAAAATAGCTGAGTGTTATGGTGGGTGCCTGTAGTCCCAGCTACTCGGGAGGCTGATGCAAGAGATTCACCTAAGCCAAAGAGCTAGAGGTTACCGTGAGCTACGATTGCACAGCACTCTACAGAGGGTGACAGAGTGACACTGTGTCTCTAAAAAAAAGAAGTGTGGATCTATGGGCCAGACGCAGTGGCTCATGCCTGTAATCCCAGCACTTACATAGGCCGAGGAAGGTGGACTGCCTGAGCTCACAGCTTCGAGACCAGCCTGAGCCAGAGTGAGACCCCATCTCTAAACTATAGCCGGGCATTGTGGTGGGCACCTGTAGTCCCAGCTACTTGGGAGTCAGAGGCAAGAGGATCACATGAACCCAAGAGTTTGAGGTTGCTGTGAGCTGAAATGCCACAGCACTCTACCAAGGGTGACCAAGTGAGACTCTGTCTCAAAAAAAAAAAAAAAAAAAAAAAGAAGTGTGGCTCTATACCTAGTAGTTACTAGGAGAAAAACTGTTATTTATATATGGCAATATGTTGATAATATTAGGTGTCAGAGACCAAATGCTTAAATAAGCCATTCTTTTTTGGGCGACGGAGCCTCACTCTGTTGCCCCAGGCTACAGTGCTGGGCCATCAGCCTCAGCCTATCTCACAGCAACCTCAAACTCCTGGGTTCAGCTGATTCTCTGCCTCAGCCTCCCAAAGTAGCTGAGACTATAGATACCAACCACAACGCCCAGCTAATTTTTTCTATTTTTAGTAGAGATGGGATCTCACTCTTGCACAAGCTGGTCTCAAACTCTTGAGCTCAAGGGATCCACCCACCTGAGCCTCCCAAAGGGGTAGGATTATAGGCATGAGCCAGGGTGCCAGGCCTAAGGATAAGGACTTTTTTGTTTTTAATTTTTTTTTTTTTTTTTTTGAGACAGAGCCTCAAGCTGTCGCCCTGGTAGAGTGCTGTGACATCACAGCTCACAGCAACCTCCAACTCCTAGGCTCAAGTGATTCTCCTGCCTCCGCCTCCCAAGTAGCTGGGACTACAGGCGCCCGCCACAACACCTGTCTATTTTTTGGTTGCAGCCATCATTGTTGTTTGGCGGGCCCGGGCTGGATTTGAACCCGCCAGCTTAGGTGTATGTGGCTGGCGCCTTAGCCACTTGAGCCACAGGCGCCGAGCCAGGATAAGGACTCTTGAGAAGACTGTTCATGTCTATTGTTCCACAAATGTTCTTTTGGTCTAGAACCCAATGTCACATACATTCTACAATTACCCGGCCAATCTCTCATGCATATAGGATTCTTAATCAGTCTGCTAGTGTGTATAGAATTCTTAATCAGTCTTCTACTTCTTTACCAGCATGTTGCTTACAAGGAAATTAGGTGACTACTTCTAGTTCCTCTGTACTCCCACGGAAAAGCATTACCCAAACATATGATTTTTCTGGTAAAGTCTGAGCTATAACTCCAGTTGTCTGCAAGATTGCTGTCAGTCCACAATACAGTGCTAAATCTGCGGAATGGGCTGTGTTCTTCCTGTGCACAATCAATGCAATTATCATTACCAAGAAGCTCCTGGATCACCATTCTAAGATGCAAAAGAACATGTAAAAAAAAATATGAAGGGCACCAAAACTCAACCTACTTCAATATAAGATTTTTGAGACACAGGGAAACAGTTGCAACACTCACTTGATCACCTCAGCAGGAAATGATCACTATACTACCAATAAAAAGGTGACACACCAACCAAGATGAGCTCCCTAAATCCTGGACTTACAGCAATATACTCACTCTGATTAAGAGTGTCAAAAGTAGGCCGAGCACGGTGGCTCATGCCTATAATCCTAGTACTCTGGGAGACCTAGGCAGGGGAATTGCTTCAGCTCATGAATTCGACTTCAGCCTGAGCAAGAGCAAAAGAGCAAGACCTCATCTCTACAAAAAGCATAAAAACTAGCCAAGCATGGTGGTGCACACCTGTATTCCCAACTGCTCAGGAGGCTGAGGCAAGAGGATTGCTTAAGCCCAGGAGTGAGACGTTGCTGTGAATTACAACGCCACAGCACTCTAGCCAGAGGCAATAGAGTGAGACTGTCTCAAAAAAAAAAAAAAAAAAAAGGTAAAAAAGGGACTGATCACCTGTTTGCTCTCTTTAGAAACTTACACATGAAATAACACCAGTCTCTATTATTTTAAAATACAAAAACCAAGGCAATATATGCATGACATGCTAAGGATCAAGAGCAAAGGAAGAGAACTGCAAAAGCACAGACAATGGAGGTTTCTTGGGTTTTTTTATAGTTTATCCCTAAGCTAACTGTTCAAAGTACAGTAAGTTGACTACCCAAAGGGACTATAACAAACTGGTTAACATGAGAAGGTAGTCAACAGTTAAGGAACTAGGCCCACTGTACTGATACATACATGTGGTGCATGTCTGGTCTTTGAAAATTAGGTTAACTTAAGGAGGTGGTCAATGTAGGAAGGTGGTCAACTACAGAGGTTCTACTGTATTTCAGTGATGAAGATGAATGTGGATTTCACACAAAAGAGTAAATACTAAGCAACATAATATTAAATGTATAATAAATCACTCTGATTAGGCAAAATCCTTAAAAAGCTCTAGGAATGGATGTCTTGACAAAAATGTGATTTATGAATTTGTTTGCTTTTCTTCCTTCACTAGAAACCAGTTGGCCATTAGGTTTATACATTTGCATCTCACACCAAAGCTCAAAAGTACATTTTACAAAAATCACACACAAAAAGTGATGGCTACTGTTTTTGTTAGTTATTTGTGCATAAAACAAGAATCCTAAGGTGATAAATTGTTTCTACCAATTTGCTTTCCATTTAATGAGTTTTTCTATTAATAATACCTTCATATATTATTCACAAAAGAATTGTTAAATGTGATCATTAACACAAGAATAATTCTAAAGTAAAACCTGACTGTGAAAGTTACCATTTGTACACATATATTACACTTTAATCAGGCAGGGCACTAAAAATATTCCTTGATATGAAAAATGTTTAATAAACATCAAAATGGGAGATCCATAATGCTTACGTGTAGAAATCACTAGAGATAACCAAATGTGAAACTCACAAGTAGTCTAACTAGCCAGACAGAGGCTCTGGGGGAAATCAGCTATGTTATACCATCCCAGACTGCTCTTTTGTGGCTTCTTTGTGTGTGCAATCCTTTCTCTGCCCTACTAAAAGACGTTGATCCAGCAATTCTTCCCCTCTCTCAACTGCACTATAACATTTACTTCTCACTATTTGGAAGGCTGAGGTAGAAGGATCACTTGAGCCCAGAAGTTAAAGACCAGCCTGGGCAACATAGCAAGTTTTTGTTTTTTGTTTTTGTTTTGTTTTTTTTTAAACTTTTCTACCAGATTAGATCATTACCACCAGCATAAAACATGCTGTAATTTCACCCTTCTCAAGAAATAACATAAAAGAAACCTTCTTTTGACTGCACATGTTCCTTCCTCTACTATCCCATTTCTCTACTCTTCATTATAGCAAAATCATTCAATGAAATTATATTATTACTGATTTGTATCCTTCTTTTCCCATTCTTTCCTAAACCTACCTCAGACAGAATTTCATCTTATTTCAAGGTGGTTACCATTTAACCTCCTTGTTGATAAATCCAATGGTCAACTGTCTTCCTTTCTCTTGACCCATCAACAGCATTTGTCACAGTGAAGTTAGCCCTGCATTGAAACCATCTTTCCTTGTATTCCAGAATACATACTCTTCTGGTTTTCTTGCCCCCTTGCTTTCTACTCTTTCCTTATCTCCTCAGCCTCTAAATCATACACTGTCGCAAAGCTTGATTGAGTCTTCTCGTCTACACCTACATTCACTCCCATTGTGATTTTGTCCAGGCTATCCACTGATAGAATTACAACTTCCAAATTATATGTGTACCTCCAGCCCAGATCTCTCCCCTAATCAACTTCTGTATCTAGTGGATTTCTATGTCACAAACCTGCTCCTTCCACTGTCTTCTCCATCTTAGAAATGGCAGCTCCACCCTTCCATTCATTATAGTCAAAACCTTAGCACCATCCTTGACCTGACTCACATTTCACACTCAACCAAGTAACAAAATCCTGCCTTCATTTATAATTTGACTATGACCACCTGACACCATCTCTACTGCCACCATTCTAACCTAAACAATCTTCAACTATTATTTGGATTAAGCTAAAAGCTGCCTAACTGGTCTCCCTGCTCCCAACCTTGCCCAAAAGCAAGGAAAATCCTTTTAAAACTTAAAGTCAGACCTTGTCCCTCTTCCACTGAAAAGCACTCCAGGGCCGGGCATGGTGGCTCACACCTGTAATCCTAGCACTTGGGACACTTGAGACCAGCCTGAGTCAGAGCAAGACCTCGTCTCTTACAAAAAGCCAGACATGGGTGGCACCTGTGGCTCAAGGTGTAGGGTGCTGGCCCCATATGCCGGAGGTGGCAAGTTCAAACCCGGCCTGGCCAAAAACTGTGCAAAAAAAAAAAAAAAAAAAAAAAAGCCAGGCATTGTGCCTTGCAACCCTAGTCCCAGCTATTCTGGAGGCTGAGGCAAGAGAATTGCTTGAGCCCAAGAGTTTGATGTTGCTGTGAGCTATGTCTACCAAGGGCGACAAAGGGAGACTCAGTCTCACAAAAAAAAGCAATCTAGGTCCAAGGTCTTTGTAAGGCCAATCTAGGTCCAAGCTCTTTGACTAAATGAAACCAAATCCCATCATTTCACAAGGATTTATTAACATGTTATAGCTAGAATCATTCAGAGTAACAGTTCGCAAGACCCCTGAGGGTCTTTCAAAGCACTTTCATAATAATACTAAGATGTTATTTGTCGTCTCACACCTATAATCCTAGCACTATGGGAGGGAGACCAGGCTGACCAAGAGGTAGGACCTCCCCACTCCCACCCCTACCTCTAAAAATAGCCAGGTATTGTGGCAGGTGCCGGTAATCCCTGCTACTCAGGAGGCTGGGACAAGTGGAACACTTGAGCCCAAGAGTTTGAGGTTGCCGTGAGCTATGATGCCATAGCACTCTACTGAGGGCAACATAATAAGACTTTTCTCTCAAAAAAAAAAAAAAAGTTATTTGTCCTTTTTCTCTGTCTCAAGCATGCACAGTGAAGCATTCCAGAGGTACCTATATACTCGAGTATAAGCCGAGTTTTTTGGGCACAAAATTTGTGCCGAAAAACCCAAACTCGGCACAAATTTTGTGCCGAAAAAAACTCGGCTTATACTCGAGTATATACAGTATTCCAAATGTAATGATACATTTGCTCTGACCAATAACAGAATGCATGCTTATAAAATATGTTCCTGTGTTTTTAAGAATTTTCGAAGATAAAAGGTATAGGTACAAATATGTTCATTTTCAGAGATTAACTCAGTTTGATCTCACTACTGTGCTCTTACTGGCTACCATCACTTATCCCTGCTCTAATTTCTGTAACCTGAATATTGTACAACATATTAATTTCAAATTCTGAAGTTTTGTATATGTCTACACAAAAACACAAGCAGCATACTTTGTTGTTTTATTTTGTAATATTATTTTTAAATTTAAAAAATTTTTAATTTTATCTGAAATTGTTACTTTAGAATTTAACATTTTATTCTTAAAAAACTGGGAGTAGCTCACTCACACTTATAATCCCAGTGCTTTGCAAGGCCAAAGCAGAAGGGTTACTTGAGGTCAGGATGCCTAGATAACATAGCAAGACCCCACCTCTAAAAAATTTTTTAAATTAGCTGAGGAATAGCCGGGCACAGTGGCTGATGCCTGTAATCCTAGCACTCTAGGAGGTCAAGGCAGGTGTATAGCTTGAGCTCATGAGTTCAAGACCAGCCTGAGCAAAATCAAGACTCCCACCTGCATTAAAAAATAAAAAAACTGAGGCAAGAGGATTACTTGAGCCCAAGAGTTAGAAGTTGCTGTGAGCTATGATGCCATGGCACTCTACCAGGGCCACAGCTTAAGACTCTGTCTCAAAAAAAAAAAAAAAAATATATATATATATATATTTATTTATTTATTTATGTATAGCTGACGGGTGATGTACATGCCTATAGTCCTAACTGCATGGGAGGCTGAGGTAGAAGAAATGCTTGAGCCCAGGAGTTCAAACTTACAATGAGCTCTGACTACACTACTGCACCCCACCCTGGGCAACAGAGACCCTATCTCTAATAATAAAAGGAAAAGAAAAGAAAAGAAAATGTATGCAATAATGTCTTCATTTTTAAGGATAGATCACTGCCTTAAAAATGGAATATTATAAAGAAGACTTATCTCCTCAACCCCTAGCTGCATCATTTGTGTTTAAAGATGCTGAAAAAGGTAAAACTGACCATATCAGTGAGTTCTCTGATTCGTGAAAAAGAAGAATCGGCCAGGTACAGTGACTCATGCCTGTAATCCTAGCACTCTGGGAGGCTGAGGCGGGTGGATTGCCTGAGCTCACAGGTTCAAGACCAGTCTGAGCCAGAGCGAGACCTCATCTCTAAAAATAGCCGGTGTTGTGGCGGGAGTCTGTAGTCCCAGTTACTTGGGAGGCTGAGACAAGAGGATCACTTAAACCCAAGAGTTTGAGGTTGCTGTGAGCCATGGCACTCGAGGGAGGGTGACAAAGTGAGATTCTATCTCAAAAAAAAAATAAATAAAAAGAAGAAGAAAAATGTATCTCAAGGAAACTAGATGAAATCATAAGAAATTTTTATTTTATTTTTTTAAGACAGAGTCTCACTTTGTCACCCTGGGTAGATTGTCATGGCATCATAGCTCACAGAAACCTCAAACTCTTAGGCTCAAGCTATTCTCTTACCTCAGCCTCCACAGGAGCTGGGATTACAGGCCTGTGCCACAATGTCTATTTTTTTTTTTTTTACTTTTTTATTTTATTTTTTGCTGGGGCTGGATCTGAATCCGCCACCTCTGGCACATGGTGCCGATGCCCCACCCCTTTGAACCACAGGCACCACCTATGTCTGGCTATTTTTTAGAGACGGGGGTCTCACTCTTGCTCAGACTGGTCTCAAACTAGTAAACGCAAGCAATCCACCTGCCTTGGCCTCCCAGAGTGCTAGGATTATAGGCATGAGCCACCATGCCCAGCCCCACAAGCAACTTTTTTAAATTATGGATGCTAACTTTCCCTTAGGCTACCAATGTTAATAATTTACTATACTCTGTCTCATGCAACACAGCATTTTTCTAATGTTACTACACCATTTTCAAATATTATTATTAAGCATCAGTCTGAAACTAATCATTCAAAAAAAATTTTTGACACAGAGTCTCAGTATGTCGCTCTCAGTAGAGTCCTATGACATCACTGCTCATAGCAACCTCAAACTCTTGGGCTTAAGTAATTCTCTTGCCTCAGCCTCCCAAGTAGCTGGGACTATAGGTGCCTGCCACAACGCCCAGCTATTTTTTATTTTTATTTTTTTTTTGAGACAGAGCCTCAAGCTGTTGCCCTGGGTAGAGTACTATAGCATCACAGCTCACAGCAACCTCCAACTCCAGGGCTCAAGCGATTCTCTTGCCTCAGTCTCCCAAGTAGCTGGGACTACAGGCGCCGGCCACAATGCCCAGACATTTTTTTGGTTGTAGTTGTCATTGTTGTTTGGCAGGTCCAGATAAGATTTGAACCCGCCAGTTCTGGTGTATGCGGCTAGCACCTTAGCCACTTGAGCTATAGGCGCCGAGCCCAGCTATTTTTTTTTGTTGTTGCAGTTGTCATTGTTGTTTAGCAGGCCTAGGCTGGGTTCAAACACGCCAGCCTCGGTGTATGTGGCCAGCACTCTACCCACTGAGCTATGGGTGCCACCGAAAAAGTTATTTCTCAAAAGGCATGTTGTTTATGTTAACAGGCAATACATTTATTATTGCTGTTTTTTAAGAATTAATATTTTTTTTAATTTCTCAGTTAATTGTAATATGGTTAAATATCAATAAATATTATCCATATAAATAAAGTTCTTTAGGGTCCTCAATTTTTAGGAGTATACTGGGGTCCTCAGATCAAAAAGCTTGACAATTATTAATCAGCGGAACTCTTTAAGGACAGGAATAGTCAGAGCGGGAAAGGTAAAGACAGCACTCAAAGGGTCTCTTGATGTCAGAAATGCTTTCAAGTGTATGTACAGAAAACTAAATAAAACTACCAAAATAAATAGGAACTTACCGGTACTTTTCTCGCTAAGGTGAAATCTGAGGAAGACCACTCCTATGCTGTTTTGACCACTCAATAACTATAAAGGCCCAGCTCCACATTTTTACACTTCCCCATCCCTCCTCATGCTTGTCACATAATAGCTTTACAGTGACTGCTACAACTCCAGACACCATTTCAACATTTAAGGCAGAAGAGGTGTAACAGTACCTGCCACATCTGTTCTTTAGCAAACTTCTGCTCTGGCTTACACAGCCACCCCTAACTACAAAGGAAGCTGAGAAGTATTTAGTGGAAAGGGGGTTCAGAATGGGTGTGGGGTCAGTTAAACAATAGTGTCTGATACATACAGCAGTTGAGCCAGAATGTGGGAAATCAATATACAACTTCTTTCCCTGGGCAGGACTTGAAAATTTGAACAATGGTGTTAACGTTCATTTGATGGTTTAGGATGATTTAGCTAGTAAAGTCCAGCAACACTGGGTGAACTCTTACACACTTTCTTTGGCTAAAATATAAATACAGGGTGGTGCCTGTGGCTCAGTGAATAGGGCGCTGGCCCCATATACCAAGGGTGACGGGTTCAAACTAGGCCCCAGCCAAACTGCAACAAAAAAATAGCTGGGCATTGTGGTGGGCACCTGTAGTCCTAGCTATGTGGGAGGCTGAGGCAAGAGAATCACCTAAGCCTAAGCTGGAGGTTGCTGTGAGCTGTGACGCCACAGCACTCTAATAAGGGCAACAAAGTGAGACTCTGTCTCTAAAAAATAAATAAATAAATAAAATATAGATATAATTTTTGTCACAGTTGTTGCTATGCTGTTGATGGTAATCACCAACAAAGAAAAGATGCAACAAAAACGTCTAATACCACTTTGCTGTGTCTTTGGGGCAATCTTATGCAAAATGCTTAGTAAGTCTTATACCCAGCAAATACAGATCCAACATGGGAAACTGAGAGTATAATCACTACTGAACTGTGGTATTGATTTCTTACTGCAAATAAATCTATACCAAGTACTTTCTGAAATCATTAGAGATGGCCCTCAATTAAACAAATGCCTACTGACATATATGACAGTGTCTGATATTCCTTCTCTATCCTAACAATCATTTCATGTGGTTCACTGATTAGATGACAAAGAATCACACTAACTCTTATTAATGAACAGTAGGGGAAAAATGTGGCAAGAAGAGAATGGTTATTCTTTAAGATGGCTGCTTAAGGCTCAGCACCCGTAGCACAGTGGTTACGGTGCCAGCCACATATACGGAGGCTGGAGGGTTTGAACCTGGCCCAGGCCAGCTAAACAACATTGACAACTTCCACAAAAAAAATAGCTGGCTGTTATGGCAGGCACCTGAAGTCCCAGCTACTCGGGAGGCTGAGGCAAGAGAATCGCTTGAGATTAAGATTTTGAGGCTGTGTGAGCTATGATGCCACATCACTCTACCAAGGGTGACACTGAGACTCTGTCTTAAAAAAAAAAGAAAAAAAAATATGGCTGGTTAAGTAACATATATTCAAAAAATATACACATTTTGTGAGGCTGAAAGAAAAAAAACCATAATTACTGAGGTCACCAATACTATCTTCTTCTATGATTCAACAATGTCATCTACAATGAGAGGAACATTTAAGTAAGTTCTTTCACCCATTTAAGGGGAATGGAGCCATTAAAAATGTATATGCAGAATGAAGATTAGGAAAAATTTGCTTTTTATATGCAAAAAATAGATTATAAAATTATATATAAATAGCTAAGCATAGTGTTGCACACCCGTAGTCCCAGCTACCTGGGAAGCTGAGGTAAGAGGATCCTGAGATCAGGAATTCTGGGCCAGCCTAGGCAACAGAGCAAGGCACAGTGGCTCATGCCTATAATCCCAACACTTTGAGAGGCCAAGGGAGGAGGATCACTTGAGGTCAGGAGTTTCAGACCAGCCTGGGGAACACAACAAAAACTTGTCTCTACATAAACAATAGGAAAATTTAGCCAGGTATGGTGGTGCATGCCTGCAGTCCCAGCTACTTGCAAGGCTGAGGCAGAAGGATCGTTTGAGTCTAGAAGTATGAGGTTACACTAAACTAAGATTGCACCACTGTACTCCAGCCTGGGCAAAAAAGCAAGACACTGTCTCTAAAAATAATTCATTTTTAAAAATTGCATTTATAATAAATCAATCACAATGTTATAAAACTAAAAACCAGAACAAGTAAAGAGAATAATTTCCTTTATTAGTTTTGGAGGAAACTATTTGGAGGCTAAATGGTATTTATCCTCACAAATAGTTGTGGGCCTGCTGTGGGTAGAGCACCATGTAGGCACTATGGAGGATCAATGGAACAGGAGTGACATTAGAGAACCCTGTTAACATAATCTAGCAGACTCAAAAGAGGAGATATTTTCCAAGTGTGCTGTAACAAGTGTGAAAGATCTTTATGAGGGAAGGAAGACTACTAAAACTGCCTTCAAAAGTCTTTTTTGGCATTTAAGATTTGCCAAATATATCCATGTTTCTGATAAATCCAGCTTCTTCCCACAACACTTACGCACTACCAGCAGGATTCGTGATGAGCTGCAGCTAACAGGGACAACAGAGCAATAAATGCTGCTGAAGTCGGTAAAGACTATGTTTCTATAATTGTAGTACAGCCTCTCATCCCACCTGTTTTTGTTTTTTATTTTTTAATGATGGTTCTGGGAGTCAATTTTAGAAATATATTTTTATTCAAAATTCTTCCATTCTATTTATTTAACTCCTTTTGTGGCTCTCTTAGAAGAAACTCATTTTATCAGTGGGCACATGATTTTACCAGAAAATACCCAATATATAGATGTGAACACCTTTCTGGTTTCAGTTCCTTTATCTCATTAAGGTGGTGAGATAGATCACATCTAACATTACTTCCAACTAGAAACAACATCAATGGGGGCAGGACTGCATTTTACAAACCAGACCATGCATCTTTGCATTTTCTCTTTCTAGTCAGCTCTGAGCGATAGGCACCCCTCAGGACAACTGGCACAAGCATTGCAAGACCGGGGGCAAGAGAAAGCCCTACCACAAGAAGCAGAAGTATGAGTTGGGATGCCTCACTGAGCACACTAAGATTGCCCCCCACACACACACACACACACAAAATACCGTGATCTGAGTCTGGATATAGGGTACTTCTCTTGGAGCTCAGAGTATTGTACTAGGAAAACAAGGATCACTGACATTGTCTACAATGCATCCAATAACAACCTGGTTCATACCAAGATATTGGTAAAGAACTGCATTGTGCTTTTTTTTTTTGACAGAAGTCTCAAACTGTCACCCTGGATAGAGTGCTGTGGTGTCATAGTTCATAGCAACCTTTAACTCTTGAGCTCAAGTGATCCTCTTGCCTCAGTTTTTCTATTTTTTAGTAGAGACGGGGTTTAGCTTTTGCTCAGGCTGGTCTCAAACCTGTGAACTCCAGCAATCTACCCACCTCAGCCTCCCAGAGTGCTAGGATTACAGGTGTGAGCCACCACTCCCGGCCTGCATTGTGCTTATTAACAACATGCTATATGGACAGTGGTATAAATCCCATTTGCACTGTCCCTGGGCCGCAAGAAAGGAGCCAAGCTGACACCTGAAGAAGAAATTTTAAACAAAAAACTTGCCAAGGGCAATAAACTGAGACTCTGTCTCTAAAAAAACAACAACAAAATAAGCAGTCTTCTAGAGGAGCAGTTCCAGCAGGGCATGATTCTTGTGTGCACTGCATCAAGACCAGGCCAGTATGGCCAGATGGCTATGGGCTAAAAGGCAAGGAGCTGGTGTTCTATCTGAGGAAAATCAAGGCCCAGAAAAGTAAATAATCCCTCCTCTCCTGTCTTAGCTCATGTAACAAAGGTGTCTGCTGTTCTAAAAATAATAATAATAATAAATAAAATTACTTGGCTCGGCATCCGTAGCTCAAGCAGCTAAGGCGCCAGCCACATACACTGGAGCTGGCGGGTTCAAATCCAGCCTGGGCTTGCCAAACAACGACAACTACAACCAAAAAATAGCCAGGCGTTGTAGCGGGTACCTGTAATCCCAGCTATTTGAGAGACTGAGACAAAAGAATCGTGTAAGTCCAAGAGTTGGAGGTTGCAGTGAGCTGTAACGCCATGGCACTCTACCCAGCATGAAAGCTTAAGACTGTCTCAATAAATTAATTAATTAATTAATTAAATTACTTCCAGTTTTAGAAATATAAAGATTCTATAACCTCAGTTCTTACACCTTCTTCTATAAAGACCTTTTTAGGTACGGTAAACTCACACAGCTTCATTTACCGCATTAAATCTTTCCTTTCTTTCCCAGTGCATGTATTTTTGAATCACATACCACACTGAAATCTTTATGTTAGCTGTGTGAGGCTACTAGGACTGGATTTTTTTTATTTTAGAGACAGAGTCTCACTTTGTTGCCCCTTGGTAGAGTGTCGTGGCATCACAGCTCACAGCAACTACCAGCTCTTGGGCTTAGGTGATTCTCTCGCCTCAGCCTCCCGAGTAGCTGGGACTACAGGCGCCCACCACAACGCCCAGTTATTTTTTTGTTGCAGTTTGGTTGGAGCCAGGTTTGAACCTGCCACCCTGGGTACATGGGGCCAGCACCCTACTCACTAAGCCACAGGCGCCACCCAAGGACTGGATTATTTGTAACGGCTGCACAATCTATACAGGAACGGCAGCAAACTTACACTCACCCCTCAACACCCAGATCTATTCCTTTCCCACTGTTTTCTGACTTCTCAATTTACATTAGTCTCTCCTCCACTCCTAAGGCAGGGTGTTTTTTTGTTTTTTTTTGAGACATGAGTGGCACTATGTTGTCCTTAGTAGAATGCCATGGAATCACAGCTCACAGCAACCTCTAACTCTTGGGCTTAAGATATTCTCTTGCCTCAGCCTCCCAAGTAGCTGGGACTACAGGCACCCGCCACAACACCCGGCTATTTTTTTGTTGAAGTTGTCATTGTTGTTTAGTGGCCAGGGCTGGTTCGAACCTGCCAGCCTTGGTGCATGTTGCTGGTGCTGTAACCATGTGCTACAGACTCCTAGCCTGTTTTTTTAATAGCACTCATCTTACTATTTAATCATTATTTATTGATCAGTGTGGTTCCTGTCTTAGTAACAAGGGCTAACATTTCCTGGATGCATACTATGTAACTGGGAGGCACTTTACTATCTTTCCTCACTCAAATGTTATTAACTTCATGAATTAGGTACTAAGTATCCTACTTTACAGATAAAGAAACTGAATTTCCTGATTCCTCTGACCTTATAAAACTGTCTTGGCCCAGCAAAGTTGCTCATGCCTATAATCCTAACCCTCTGGGAGTCTGGGGCAAGAGGCTCACTTGAGTGAGGAGTTTGAGACCAGCCTGAGCAAGAGTGAAACCCCGTCTCTACTAAAAATAGAAAATTTAGCCAAGTTTAGTGGCAGGTGCCTGAAGTCCCAGTTACTCAGAGGCTGAAGCTGGAGGATCGCTTGAGCCCAAGTGTTTGAAGTTGCAGTGAGCTATGATGGAGCTAACTGCACTCTACCTGAGGCAAAAGAGTAAGACTGTTTCCAAAAAACAAAAATTAAAATTAAAACCTTTTTTTAAAAAGATGCTCTTAAATCAGTCCCCAATCTTGGAATATCTTCTACTGTTCTCTTCCCTCTCTCCACCTTCTACATGCAAAGGGATAAGGAAATATACAAAACATAATATATATTCCATTCCCTCTTTTGAACCTACAATATTATAAATTATCAGAGTTTTAAAAACTGTCTCTCTCTCTCTTTTTTTTGTTTTGTTATAGAATCTCACTTTATCGCCCTCACAGGAACCTCAAACTCTTGGGCTCAAGTGATTCTCTTGCCTCAGCCTCCCAAGTGCTAGGATTACAGGTGTGAGCCACTGCACCCAGCCCTAAAATTGTCTCTCTTGCTCACAGTTTATCCTCCATGGTGCTCTAAACACAGTAAACCAACAATTGTTTGAGGATAAATACCATTGAGCTTAAAATGTATACTTTTATAAAACTATCACTTAGGGTGGGTATAGTGTGGCTCATGCTTGTAATCCCAGCACTTTAAGAGGTCTAGGCAGGACGATTGCTTGAGACCAGCCTAGGCAACAGTGAAACTCTGTCTCTAGCAAAAAAAAAAAAAAAAAATTGTTTCTTAATTTAGCCAGGCGTGGTGTCACTCCCTTTAGTCCCAGCTACTGGAGAGGCTAAGGCAAGGAGGATCGCTTTGAGCCCAGAAGTCTGAGATTTCTTCTGTGAGCTATGATGCCACTGCACTCTAGCCCTGGCAACAGAGCAAGACCCTGACTCATTCATTCATTCATTCATTCATTCAGAAAATCACTTCAATCCTGCCTACACCACAATCACTCTGCCAGACTTTTTCTTGCCCTTCAAATATCTATCGCCAGACCAGTGTATCAACTGGAAGAGTAAATACACTGAACTGCTCTCCTTCCCAGAATAGGGCCATCTGGGAGAAGTCTTCTCAAATTCACATCAATATAATTCAGGCTACAATTTTCTTATTCATCCAACTCCAATTTCTTTCTTTCTTTCTTTCTTTCCTTTCCTTTCTTTTCTTTCTTTCTTTTTTTTTTCTTGAGACAAGAGTCCCACATCCTGTGCCCTGAGTACAGTGCACTTGGCATCATAGCTCGCTGCAACCTCAGACTCAGGCTGTGGACATCCAGCTGCTTCAGCCTTCCAAAGCTGCTGGGATTATAGGTGCCCAGCTGGGTTTTTCATTTTTTTTTTTATGAGTCAGGGTCTCACTCTCAACTCAGATAAGTCTCAATCTCCTGAGCTCCTCCCATGTCAGCCTCCCACAGTGCTGGGATTACAGTCATGAGCCACCATGTCCAGCCCAACTCCAGTTTCTGAAGAAAATGTGCTTCTGGGCGGTGCTTGTGGCTTAGCGGGTAGGGCGCCAGCCCCATATACCAAGGGTGGCAGGTTCTAATCCGGCCCTAGCCAAACTGCAACAAAAAATAGCTGGGCATTCTGGAGGGCACCAGTAGTCCCAAGCTACTTGGGAGGTTGAGGCAAGAGAATCGCCTAAACCCAGGAGTTAGGAGTTTGCTGTGAGCTGTGATGCCACAGTACTCTACCGAGGGCAATAACATAAGACTCTGTCTCTAAGGAAAAAAAAGAAAATGTGGCTCAGTGCCTGTGGCTCAAACAGCTAAGGTGCCAGCCACATACACCTGAGCTGGCGAGTTTGAATTCAGCCCAGGCCGCCAAACAACAATGACGGCTGCAACCAAAAAATAGGCAGGCGTTGTGGCGGGCACCTGTAGTCCCAGCTACTTGGGAGGTGGAGGCAGGAGACTCACTTGAGCCCAGGAGATGAACGTTGCTGTGAGCTGTGATGCCACAGCACTCTACCTAGGGTGACAACTTGAGGCTCTGTCTCAAAAAAAAAAAAAAAAAAAAGAAAATGTGCTTCTTTCCTAAAGTCTGACTTAATCATAATCTATATACATCCATCTATCTTATCATTCTACTAGAACTACTTTCTAAAGTCATCATTAACTCCCTGGCTACATCCCATCTTCATTACATTTGATAACTCTAGGTCTGACATCATCATTCACCACACCTCTATGAAATGTTACTCTCCCTCAGCTTTTGTGACAGCATCTCTCTGCTATAATGCCCCATGCTCAGGCCCTGCCCTCAGCTTTCTTCTTTGTACACTCTCTGCCACGCTGACTCTCCACTCTCCTTCTCTCTAAGGTCACTGACACTCATCACTCTTAAGTTCTGACTTCTCACTCCACCTTCACCTATCATCAGTTAGTTCAGTTCATTACTTCAAATTGAACTGACAAAATTAAAGTCCCATTTTCTCTCCCAACCTCTCTTCTAAATTACCATGTTTCTTGTCACTCAGGATCAAAATTTAGAAGTCACCTTTAACCACAAGCTCCTTCATCTTTAACATGTTATCTGTCACCAAACCTGTCTACTCCTTTGATTACAGCATCACTTAATTCACTCCCTTCTCTATTCCACTGCTACCATGGCTCTCACCTCTAGAATAGACTGGCATTCTCTCGACCATTCTCCCTGGTGAAAAGCCCATCAAGTTCATCCTGCATTCCACTCTCACATGAGCCTTTCCACAACAACCTTTTGAAGAACAACTGCAGTTCCTCACTGTGGGATCAAACCCAAACTCCTCATCCTCTCAAGTCAAGGCTCTATATACTCAACTCCCTCCTACCCCAGCACATGCCCACCAACAACATGCCCTCTGTTGCGCTGCCACATCACTAGCCCCAATACAGGCTCCTATGCTGTCTCTGGCATACAACAAACTCAAGACCCCCTCAGGGATGCTGGGTCCCCATCTCCTAACATACTTTTTCCTTTCCTTTCTACCTATCTAAACCCTATTTGTTTCTTAAAGCCAAAGACTTACTACTATAATATTTTGCCTCCAAAATGATGTACTTCCAAAGTAAGGCCTCTCCTACATTGCTTCTAATTGCTTCCATGTATTACTTTAAATCTAGCTTCTCTGAAATGGCTAATTTAACTCATCAATTTAGGAAAAGAGTTTTCTTGGTGGCACCCATAGCTCAGTGGGTAGGGCACCAGCCACATACACCGAGGTTGGCAGGTTTGAACCCAGCCCAGGCCAGCTAAACAACAATGACAACTACAACAAAAAAATAGCCAGGCGTTGCGGTGGGCACTTGTAGTCCCAGCTACTTGGGAGGCTGAGGCAAGAGAATTGCTTAAGCCCAGGAGTTTGAGGTTGCTGTGAGCTGTGATGCCACAGCACTCTACCAACGGTGACATAATGACACTGACTCAAAAAAAAAAAAAAAGAAAAAAGAAAAGCTTTCTTCCTGAAGAGCAATGAACAAGTCCACAGTTTTAAAATC
The DNA here is from genome assembly GCA_963574355.1 of Loris lydekkerianus. NCBI lineage: Eukaryota > Metazoa > Chordata > Mammalia > Primates > Lorisidae > Loris > Loris lydekkerianus. The sequence continues at coordinate 8,748 of CAUYPK010070769.1, read as the reverse complement.
ATCACTGCAACCAGAATAGTGCTTTGCATAAAGTAAGAACTCAATAAATTCTGTTAATCAAGATAGAAGTTACAGATGACAAGCTGTGAATTTTAAGAAGCATCTCCTTAGTTTTTATAACTCGGATTTTTTAAATTCTTTTTTTTTAATCTGGTCTTTCACACCCACAAGGTTTTAAATATTAAAAATTCACACATTCTCAAATATTCCTTAGTACAATTATAAAAGAAAAGCCATAAGTACCAACTGTGGAAAGGGCATGGCTATGCTGCCAGGCATTTCGTGAAAATGTTGGAAAAAAAAATTTTTTTTTTTTTTTTTTTTGAGACAGAGCTTCAAGCCATTGCCCTGGGTAGAGTGCTATGGCATCATAGCTCATAGCAATCTCAAACTCCTGGGCTCAAGCGATTCGCCTGCCTCCGCCTCCCAAGTAGCTGGGACCACAGGCACCCTCCACAATGCCCAGCAATTTTTTGGTTGCAGCCTTCAATGCTGTTTGGTAGGCCCTGGCTAGATTCAAACCCGTCAGCTCAGTTGTACATGGCTGGCACCTTCGCTGCTTGAGCCACAGGTGCCAAGCCAATGTTGGAAAATTTTATGAAAAATATTTTTTCATAAAAATATTCAGGCCACTGTCAGTTACAGTACTCTAACTTGACTAAACTACTTTTAAGCCACTTAAAATCAATCTTACAAACTTTAGCATAAAGAAATTTTTACTACAAACAGTGAGCAATGTTAGAGCCTGCTGCTTCATAAATAAAATGAAAAAGCTCTCAAAAAAAAAAAGCTTATATACATTTCTTCTGGTGCATTTGATTAGTGAGGTTATCTTTTTTTTTTTTTTGAGACAGAGTTTCACATTTTCCCCCTGGATAGACTGTTGGGGCTTCATGGCTCACAGCAACCTCAAAGTCCTGGGGTCAAGCAATCCTCCTGCCTCAACCTCCCAAATAGATGGGACTACAAGCACCTACAACAACCCCCAGCTAGTTATAGGGTTTTTTATTTGTTTTCAGACGGTCTTACTGTCACCTTAGATAGAGTGCCGTGATATCATAGCTCACAGAAACCTCAAACTCTTGAGCTCAAGTGATTCTCCTGCCTCAGCCTCCCCAGTAGCTAGGACTATAGGCACCTGCCACAATGCCTGGCTATTTTTAGAGATGGGAGTCTCACTCTTGCTCAGGCTGGTCTAGAACCCATGAGCTCAAGCAATCCATCCACCTTAGCCTCCCACAGGGCTAGGATTACAGCCATGAGCCACCACGCCCAGCCATGAGGAGGTTACCTTAAAAACTACCAGGCGACAGATTAGAAAGAGTTCTTGGTTGCAAACAACAGAAACCAAACCTGGCTATCTGAAGCCAAAGGAAATTTACGAGAATATCAAAGACTCAGAAAATTGGAGTGACAAGGAATGTATATAGGGCCAGGTTTAAAAGATGAGCCCATACCATGCATGATCCAGGCCTGGGATCCACAGCACAAACATCTGGTCAGCACACAGCCAGCATCCTTCTCCCCATTCCCCTCCATTCAGCCTTATCAGGAGGCAGATTCCAAGCACTGTGAAGCCAACTAGTGGACCCTTAGTCACACATCCATATGGACACACCAGGGAATGGGGCCAGCATACTGGCCCATTCAGTTCCTATGGAGGCTCTTCCTCCTCTCCAAGATGGGCTTTCTCAAAAAAAGACAAAGGGTTAAAGAAGGAAGAACTGGCCAGTAAATAGTAAACATCTCCTTCCCCACGGATATGTGTACATTCACTTTTTTTTTTCTTTTTTTTTTCTTCTGAGGCAGAGTCTCAATATGTTGCCCTTGGTAGAGTGCTGTGCCATCACAGCTCACAGCAACCTCAAACTCTTGGGCGTAAGCGCCCACCACAATGCCTGGCTATTTTTTGTTGTAGTTGTCACTGTTGTTCGGCAGGCCCAGGCCAGGTTCAAACCCTCCAACCCTGGTATTATGTGGCTGGTACCCTAGCCGCTGAGCTACCTGTGCCAAGCCTGTACATTCACTTTCAAAACTATTCACAAAACAACTCCAGAAACATTATTCTATGTTTTCTGATTTTATGCCAGAATAATCAATCAATCAATACATTCCACATCTCTGCATCATAGCTACCCAAACTCTTCTCCTGAACAACCACTGTGTATGCTACTGCCTCTATTATCCTTGGCCCCTTCTGCCAAGTCTGGCCATAGGACATGCTCCTCCAAGTCCCCTGATCAAGTCCTCTGCCAAGTCCTCAGTAACACACCTTATCACACCTCTTTTTTCTCCCACAACACTGTATTTCCAGTTTTTTTTTAAGTTTTATTATTTAAAAAAATCCACAAAGGTGGGCAGCACCTGTAACTCAGTGAGTAGGGCGCCAGCCCCATATACTGAGGGTGGTGGGTTTGAACCCAGCCCCGGCCAAACTGCAACAAAAAATAGGTGGGCATTGTGGCGGGTGCCTATAGTCCCAGCTACTCAGGAGGCTGAGGCAAGAGAATCGCCTAAGCCCAGGAGCTAGAGGTTGCTATGATCCGTGACACCACAGCACTCTACCAAGGGCGACAAAGTAAGACTCTGTCTCTAAAAAAAAAAGAAAGAAAAAAATCCACAAAGGCTTGTTGTTGTTATTGTTGTTATTATTATTCTTTTTTAGAGACAGAGTTGACCAGGCAGAGTGGGTCACACCTGTAATCCCAGCACTCTGGGAGGCTGAGGCAGGCGGATTGCCTAAACTCACAGGTTCAAGATCATCCTGAGAAAGAGCAAGACCCCATCTCTAAAAATAGCCCAGCAACCGGTCACAATGGTTCACACCTGTAATCCCAGCACTCTGGGAGGCTGAGGCAGGCGCATCACCTGAGCTGGCAGGTTCAAGACCGGCCTGAACAAGAGTGAGACCATGACTCTAAAAATAGCCGGGTGTTGTGGCAGACGCCTGTAGTCCCAGTTACTCTGGAACTGAGGCAAGAGAATTGCTGGAGCCTAGGAACCTGAGGTTTCTGTGAGCTATGACAGCACAGTACTCTACTGGGGGCAACAAAGTGAGATTCTGTCTCAAAAATAAATAAATAAAGCCAAGCATTGTAGCGGGCACCTGTAGTCTCAGCTACTTGGGAGGCTGAGGCAAGAGAATTGCTTAAGCCCAAGAGTTTGAGGTTGCTGTGAGCTATGCCACCATATCACTCTATCTAGGGTGACAACTTGAGACTCTGTCTCAAAAAAAAAAAAAAGAAAGAAACTAGTAGAGTTCTCTGCTTGTTTTCATGCCCTGGGGATGTGAAAAGACAAGGGTCTTTATTCTTCTAATTGAGTTAGACCATCTTAATTTCTTTCTCCCAGTACAGGCAGCGCAGGAAACAGCAGGGTAGCAGAAAGGAAACAAAAGCTTTCTTTATCCACAAAACTTTAGACAAATAGGCTTTCAAAAGGCTACATATCCAGGCCTCTGACTTTCCATGTAGCTGGCCCAATATCCTCCACCTAGAATATTTTTCTGTAGCTACCAAATGCAACCATGCTCTTCAGGTCTGCCCCCACAGACTCTACAGAGTTATCCCTGATACTCCAACTCATCTTTCTTCACAGACTCCTCCAAATTCCTATAAATTCTACTCTCCATCAATTCTAGTTATTTTACACTCTAAATTCCACCTTGCCAGCAGATTGAAGCTCAATTTTTGTATTCTACACATCTTAAAACTCCTCGGTTTAAAGTATTCTTTATACATACTACAATACAATTTCTTTTGTAATCAATTCTCTTTTCAAAGAAAAATTATCATCCATATGCCTAGAATAGCAGTTCTCAACCTGTGGGTCACAACCCACAGGAACTGTATTAAAGGGCCACGGCATTAGAAAGGTTGAGAACCACTGGCCTAAAAGGATGATATATGGTATTTTATAGGTTCAACAAGTAGTATTTGAACAACATAGAAATGTAATTATTATACACAGAAATTCTCTACATTACATTCCTAAATTGTTTTACCAATAAAATCTGAAAGTTTTATCTTATTACTACTGAAGGCAGACTACCCAAACAAACTGCAAAACTTCCTGGGAAGAAAGCAACACCCATAGTGATAGAGGTTAAAATCCCTGAGTCAGAGCTCAGGACATTCAGTTAATGATGGCTGAATATAAGTCTAGCAATCAAACCATTTCTGCAAAGAAGAAGCTAATTAGAACACTAAACAGGGGTGGTGCCTATGGCTCAGTGAGTAGGGTGCCAGTCCCATATACCGAGGGTGGTGTGTTCAAACCCGACCTGGGCCAAAATGCAACAACAACAACAACAAAAAAAAAAGTTAAAAAAAAAAACAAAAAAAAAACACTAAACAGGCTGGGTACCCATAGCTCAGTGGTTAGTGCACTGGCCACATGCCTGGGGCAGTGGGTTCAAAACTGGCCCGAGCCTGCTAAAAAAAAAAAAAAAAAAAATAGCCCAGTGTTGTGGTGGGTACCTGTAGTCCCAGCTACTAGGGAGGCTATGGCAAGAGAATGGCTTGAGCCCAAGAGCTGGAGGCTGCTGTGAGCTATGACACCATGGCACTCTACTGACGGTGACAAAGTGAGACTCTGTCTTAAAAGACATATATATATATAGCTGGGCGTTGTGGCAGGCACCTGTAGTCCCAGCTACTTGGGAGACTGAGGCAAGAGAACGACTTAAGCCCAAGAGTCTGAGGTTGTTATGAGCTGTAACGCCACAGCACTCTACCAAGGGTGACATAATGAGACTCTGTTTAAACAAAAAAAAAAAAAAAGAAAGAAAGAAAGAAAGAAACGAAAAAGAAAAAATAAATAAATAAATAAAATAAAAGGTTTACTCTTGTTTCTCTGAGTAGTGAAAACGAGACAGTTTAGAAATCAGCAAAATGGTCTGATTCAGACAACTGCTGAGCTACTTTTTTAAGGACCTGAAGATCAGTTAGACAATTGACTTCCATACCCTAGTCCTCTCCTGAAACACATAATGTGTCAGCACATACTCAGCCTCACACAGACCTGACCTACAAATTATTCTATTCCTAGCAGTTCCCTACTTTCTCTAGAAGGATCTCTGACACTTAAGATAATCAAACTTCAACAAAACTAGGTAAATACTGAAAAAGTATAGGTACTCAAGTGGCCTGAATTCTGATAAATTTCTAGGAAAAACTAGCAAAACTTCATTCTATGAAGCAAAAAGTGTCCTCCAATCTTTTATTTGCAATGCACTGCAGTATTAACTTTCACAAGCTAACTACTTGACTGACTAGTGTGCAAAAGCCTGATATTCTCTCTCCACACCCCTCAGAATACAGAATAAACTGGTAATAGTGGCAGAATCTAAGGTAAAGAACTGGTGGTGGCTAGGGAAAATGTGGAAGAGATTACCTTTTACTTCACATCTTTTTTTTTTTTTTTCACATCTTTTGTATAACTTGAATTTTTACTATATTACGTATTACCTATTCAAACAACCTTTTCTGATTAAAATGCCCTAAGAGAGGGTGGCGCATGTGGCTCAGTGAGTAGGGTGCCAGCCCCATATACCAAGGGTGGCGGATTCAAACCCAGCCCCGGACAAACTACAACCAAAAAAAAAAAAAGAAAATAGCTGGGCATTGTGGCAGGCACCTATAGTCCCAGCTGCTCGAGAGACTGAGGCAAGAGAATCACGTAAGCCCAAGACCTAGAGGTTGCTGTAAGTCCTGTGACATCATGGAACTTTACCAAGGGCAGTAAAATGAGACTGTCTCTACAAAAAAAAAAAAAAAAAAAAAATGCCCTAAGAGAATATGAAGAAAAACTTTAGGGTCATCATACCAGTATTTTCTTACTTTTTATGAAGTTTCTTCTTTCTTCTCTCTTTTTTCATCTTCCTTTTCTCTATTTTTTTTTTTTTTTTTTTTAGGCAGAGTCTGGTGCTGTTACCCTGGGTACAGTGCTGTGGCATCTCGTCGCTCACAGCAACCTCCAATTCTTGGACTCAAGCGATCCTCTTGCCTCAGTTTTCCTATTTTTAGTAGAGATGGGAGTCTCAATTTTTACTCAGGCTGGTCTCCAACTCCTGAGCTCAAGCAATCCACCCACCTCGGCCTCCCAGAGTATTAGGATTACAGGCGTGAGCCACAGCACCAGGCCCCTTTTCTCTCGTCTCAAATTTTCTTTGGGTCCTTTCAAACTTACCTCTTTAAAAGATTATAGTATTTTATTTTACCTCTATCTTACATTACTTAAACATAGCTTTCTCTAATAAACCCTTACCATCCCCTTCACTGCTATCTCACACAACGAAAGAAGGTAGGGTTTCATGAGATGTTATTGCTTGATTACTTTAAGTAACAGAGGTGGGAAAGAGTAAAGAAGAACAATAAAAACTAGAGGGCAACATAATCTGGTCCCTCCTATCTCTCCAACATCTCCTACCACTCTCCCAGCTCTGACTTCCAGTCACACTCTCCTGCTTCCCTCTTTTCCTACATGCCAAACTCATTTCCCCCTTTGGGATCTCTACAGTTGTTCTTCCCTTTGCTTTGCCATTCAGAGATCACCCAATCCAAATTTGCCAAAGCCCAACTTTCAGTCATATCACAAACTTACTTTCTGCCTAGCATTCAGTGCTGCCTAATATCATTATGTTCACTGATTTCTTTGTTCATGTACTGTCTCTGCATTTGCATACTCCGTAAGAGTAAGGGCTTTCATTATGCCTTGCTCACCACTGTGTTCCCAGAACAGCAACCGGCCTGGAAGTGGACACCCAATAAAAGTTTGGGAGGGAATGAATAAATGAATTAGTGAATGAACAGTTTTCCCTATTCAAAAGATTAAGAAGTATGGGTGGTGCCTGCCCCATATACCAGAGGTGGTGGGTTCAAACCCAGACCTATCCAAAAAAAAAAAAAAGACTGCAAAAAAAAAGAAAGAAAGAAAACAATTCAATATTTGGGCAGTGCCTGTGGCTCAGTGAGTAGGGCGCTGGCCCCATATACCAAGGGTGGCTGGTTAAACCAGCACAGGCCAAACTGCAACAAAAAAAATAGCTGGACATTGTGGCGGGTACCTGTAGTCCTAGCTACTTGAGAGGCTGAAGCAAGAGAATCCACTAAGTCCAAGAGCTAGAGGTTGCTGATGCCACGGCACTCTACCATGGGTGACAAAGTGAGACTGTCTCTTAAAAAAAAAAAAAAAAAAAAAAAAAGATTAAGAACCAAAGGCTTCATTCAGGGAGGTGGGAGCAGGAGAGGAGGTTGTGGTCGTGCTGCTTTAAGGGGAAGAAATTTTTGAAGTGGATTCAAGCAAGTTCTCTTTGGTGTTGAAAGGATTTTACCCAGAAAATTTCTTTAACAAATTTTAAGACTCGGGTGGCGCCTGTGGCTCAGTGGGCAGGGCACTGGCCCCATATACCAAGGGTGGCAGGTTCAAACCTGGCCCCAGCCAAACTGCAACAAAAAAAGATAGCTGGGTGTCGTGGCGGGTGCCTGTAGTCCCAGCTACTCAGGTGGCTGAGGCAAGCGAATCTCCAAGCCCAGGAGTTGGAGGTTGCTGTGAGCTGTGACGCCATAGCACTCTACCAGGGGCGATAAAGTGAAACTCTGTCTCTACAAAAAAAAAAAAAAAATTTTTAAGACTATTGATTTTATTTTGAAATTCAACTCCATGCTCTTCTTTCATCTATATATTATCTTTTTGCCTATGATAGTTTCTTTGTTCTGATTCATATGCTAACTATTATAAATCAAAGCTTCAAGACTCAGTACTCACAAACTTTACATCATATTTTCTTTTTTTTTTTCTTTTTTGAGAGTCTCACTCTGTCGCCCTCAGCATCACAGCTCACAGCAACCTCCAACTCCTGGGCTTAGGTAATTCTCTTGCCTCAGCCTCCCAAGTAGCTGGGACTACAGGCGCCCGCCACAACACCCAGCTATTTTTTTGTTGCAGTTTGGCCAGGGCTGGGTTTGAACCCGCCACCCTCGGTATATGGGGCCAGTACCCTACCCACTGAGCCACAGACGCCACCCTACATCGTATTTCTTAAACCTTGATGAAATATAAAAAGATAATGACAGAAAAATTTTATGATCACCCCTATCAACCTTCACCTCCAAATTAACTATCTAATAGTAACTTTTTTTCCTACAGTCTTGCTCTGTTGCTCAGGCCAGAGTGCAATACAGAGTGCACAGCTACCACAACTTCCAATTCCTGGGCTCAGCCTTCCAAACTGCTGTTAGAACTAAAGGTGTATGTCACTATACCCAGCTAATTTTTTTTAGAAACAAGTCTTGCTATTTTGCCCAGGCTGGTCTCAAATTCCTAGCCTCAAGCAATCCTACTAAAGGTGTGAGCCACTGCACCTAAACTAATTTTAGAATGCAGATTTGACATACATTGTTGGTTATGAACCACTATTAAGAAATCATTAAAACCCAGCGGCACTTGTGGCTCAGTGAGTAGGGTGCCGGCCCAATATACGGAGAGTGACGGGTTCAATCCTGGCCCCAGCCAAACTGCAACAAAAAATAGACGGGTGTTGTGGCGGGCACTACTCAAGAGGCTGAGGCAAGAGAATCACCTAAGCTCAAGAGCTGGAGGTTGCTGTGAGCTGTGACATCACAGCACTCTACCGAGGGCAACAAAGTAAGCCCCTGTCTCTTAAAAAAAAGTCATTAAAACAGTAATTACTACCTGACTGTAGTTGGTATACTTACTTATGCACGTATTAATAAAAGGTTCCAGGAT